>JAVQJD010051402.1:0-13130 GCA_036023655.1 Nannoperca australis | reverse complement strand
AAGGCCTCTAACACCAAGATCCAGCACGACGTCCTGAACTCCACCACCAACAAAAACCTTTGACCTCTCCACCGCATCCGCTATCATATTGTAGCCCTTTCAACGAAGTTCTGATCTCTAAGAACAGATCACTACCTTTCACTGCTAACTGCTTTTATATGTAAATGAAGGAAATAATATATTAAGTGTCAGTGATAAACAAGGAATCGGTGGTTGGCCAGTCTGTCACTGTCTGTAAGAGGATAAAATATGTTTGTATCATAAGTTAAACAAACACTACTTTGGCTCTCTAGATTTTGCGAGTTGAGATGTAATAAATGTCTGCATCTTGTACTGCACATTTTTTTTAAAGAGAAATGAAAGAATGTTTCCTTTTTCTGAAGTTATGCAATCTGGGGTTGCAAGCCAAATGTATTATGAATACTTTGCACTTTTGTTTTTAGAAAATATATTGCAGCACAGTGTATTTTTACACTCACACTGTCCACATCCAAATCTGTTTTTATTCATGTATCTGTACATATTTCTATATCTGCTGTTCTCCTCATATAAACTCCACTGTCTGACTAAGATGTTGTCTTCAAACAGGCCGTAGTTGTCTTTAAACCGGCCGTTATAGTTAAACTACATTGTATATTGGTGCTGCATGACTTTGGAATAGCTTGTCAAAATATAATAAAAGCATTTTCACTTAAACGGACTGGATATTTTTTAAGATGGACCAACATTTCAGTCTTCCTTTTACATTTTATTCATTTAATAGCCTCGAGCTGACTAGATTGTCTTGTAACTCGCCCAACCAGATGCCAGACTGTGTTAGCTTTCATTCCACAAAGTGCTTTTGCATTCCCACCTTCTTTCATTGGTCTATCTGAAATGTGAAAAGTGAGGTTTTCTGCCTATATAACACATTTTTGATTCACATTTACACAGGCAAAAAAAATTCAAAACCAAAAGGAAATCAATTAAGATAGAATAAGAAATATATGCAATGAAATAAAATACAAATAGACAAGACATAGTTACATATATATTGCTTCTTATGCTCATTGTAGCCATCTGGTAGGTTCTCTTGTTCATAGTCAAACATCTCAAGGATCACTGTTGCTATGATGTATATCAGCTTGTTGGTCTCAGTAGGGATTGTCTGTGCTGCATTCACATCTTCTAATAGATTCTCTTTTGTTCCACTAGCCCACTTCTCATCAGGTTTCCCTGGTACCCCAACACCTGATGCGGAACTAGTTGACCCGGGCAAACTTGGATGTCGCCAGATGTACAGAGATACAGTGGGGGAAATCATTTGATCCCCTGCTGATCTTATAAGTGTACCCCCTTACAAAAACATGGGCAGTCCATAATATAGTTTTTTTAACAGAGAGAGACAGAATATCAACAAAGAGTCCAGGAAAAAACTTTAAATTAAAGGTTATAAATTAATTGTGATTAATTTGATCCCCTACCAAGCAGCAAAAATTCTGATCCCCACAGAGCTGTAATGTGGCCATGAGGCAAATCTCAGCTCGTTATGTGTATAAAATACACCTGTCACAGAGTCAGACCTCTCCACTGCAATGGGCAAGACCAAAGAGCTGTCAAAGGACATCAGGGACAAGATTGTAGACCTGCACAAGGATGGAATGGGCTACAAGACCATCAGCAAGAAGCTTGGTGAGAAAGAAGCCACTGTTGGCACGATAATTTGAAAATGGAAGAATTACAAGACAACAGTCAGAGCCCTTGCTCTGGAGCTCCATGCAAGATCTCACCTCAAAGTGAGGGATCATCACAGACAGTGCCCACATGTCCCCCTGCTCAAGAAGGCACATCCACAGTCCTGTCTGGAGTTTGCCAATGAACATCCGAATGATTCAGAGAAGGCTTGGACGAATGCAATGTGGTCAGATGAGACCAATATTGAGCTCTTTGGCATTGACTCACCGTGTCTGGAGGCAGAGAAATGCAGAATATGACCCCAAGAACACCATCCCCACTGTCTAACATGGAGGTGGAAACATTCTGCTTTGGGACTGTTTCTCTGCTAAGGGTACAGGAAGACTTCACTGCATTGAGGGGCTGATGAACCATAGAATCTTGGATGAGAACCTACTGGCTACAGCCAGAACACTGAAGATGGGTCGTGGGTGGGTCTATCAGCATGACAATGATCCAAAACATACGGCCAAGGCAACAAAGGAGTTGCTCAAGAAGAAGCACATTAAGGTCCTGGAGTGGCCTAACCACTCTCCGGACTTTAAGCCCATAGGAAAACTGTGGAGGGACCTGAAACTTCGAGCGACAGCCTCGAAACCTTAAGGATTTGAAGAGTATCTGTAAAGAGGAGTGGACCAACATCCCACCTGAGATGTGCGCAAACTTGGTGACCAACTACAAGAAACGTTTGACCTCTGTGCTTGCCAAGAAGGGTTTCTCCACCAAGTGGTCTTGATGAGGCAACAAGTGAGTTGTATTTGTTTAGCTTGTTTTTAATGTTCTAGAGCATTTAGTATAATTGTAGTTAAAGTTACTTCATTTTTTGTTTTTGTTTTGTTGTGTTTTTTATCATAACTGCTTTTTGGATGGATCTCATTTTGCTCTCATTCGAACTGTGACAGCTTCAGGTTGGTACCCTTCTTGTCTGTCCTTTTTTGGCTGTCTGTTTCCTTTCCTTTCAGGTATTCTATGGGTGGAGCTGAGAACTTGTTAATGATGTAACACACCTGAGCAGACTGGGATCAGGATGCTATAAATTAGCTCATCAAGATCAACTTGGGCTCTTGGTCCTTGGCTGGATGACTGACCTTTTTGTCCTTTGTTTGTATGTTAGGTTTCACTCTCATACACACTTCACAATGCACTCAGTCACGGCATACATACTGACTACAGATAGACATATCTTTTGTATGATATACTTCATTAAAATGTTGATTATTACTTGCAGACTATGTGTGGTCTCCCTCTTTGTCACATACTTTTGAGCCGAGTTGTGACAAAACTTGAAGTATAACATTTGAAGAGTTTATTAGTTAATTCTTCTGACTCTTTGCCATCAGCCTACAGAAATGAAGAAATGGCCTCCCTTGTTTTTGCTGATGCATCTCCTTCCAATCATCAATGCATGTGATGCAGTTGAGACTTGTAGTCTTTCATAAGGTAATTATGTTATGAAGGTGTTTATAATAAAGTTACCTTCTTTGCCACATGTATAAATGAGGATTATGTAATGCTGCTTTTTTTTTTTAAAGCATTCCCATCTTGCACTAGCCAGTGAGAAGATGCTTGAATTATCACTTCTATAGTGTAGTTTTTTCTGTGGCTTCACATTATTCTTGCAACCAGCAGGATCTGCAGCCATACCTACTCTCTGTTGGGCCTTAGAAGAGCAAGATTGACAGCTTCTACATTGCCATGGAAAAGCATCTCATCCCATTGCAGGCAAACTGTTCCCTCAGGGCATTTGATAAACTTTTCAGTTTTGTACATTTTGTTTCATTTGGCTTATGATGCTGCATTTGTGATTTTTTTACACATTCCTGTAGATAACAGTATAACATGTTTGATTTGGGGAAAATGAAGGAGTCACCCAGAGTTAGAAACTTGAGATACAGACTACTTAACCAGCCAATACTACTCTCATTCTGTGAGTAAGAGCCAAAAACAAGGCTGACTTGTCTTTTTTGTCAGAAACCGTACCCCAACAGTCAGCAGTTGATTTCACATTTAAGAAGTAAATATGGTTACTATCCTGGACCCACGTTGACGTTGTTTTGTTTTCATGTTCCTCTTTCCAGTTGCAACTACATCTATTATCATTGTGAAGATGATCCTCAGGTGATCCTTTGTGGAAAAGGTGTTTAAATGCATTGCCAGTCTCTCCAGGAAAACACAATTGAAGTCACTCTATGGTTTGAAAAAAACAAACAAAAAACCCCCAAAAGTATTTACATGGTTGTAATAACTATACATTTGATACACTACTAGCTATAGCCTATACACCCCAAAACACTTTTTTGTTTTGGCACCAGTTACTATATTTCTATATTAAATCCATCGTCATAACAGGGTTTAAATAATAGAGATGTACAATCATATCTAGGATGAGAAGAGGAACAAAAGACAGGGGTAAAGCAGAATAGCAGACTACATTTGGCTTTATATATTTTTTTAATCTCAACGTTAAGAAACCGTTTGACTACGTTCTAAATCGGTTATATTAAACTGTAGGTAACCATAGCAACAGCACTTTCACTTCTGACGACTTAGCTAGAGATAACTTTAACTAACTGTCGGTAAAAAAAACCCTATCTTAACAATAACGCTAAACTCACTATAAAAGAAATGAAAATGCGTCAAATGGAAACCCATTGGACAGCCTGGGTTAAGGTGAGTAAGACGATATAATTCTGTACTTTAAATACTTTAATTAGTTGCTAGTTAATTGACTTGGAACAAACGCCATTACAGCCAGACACATCCGCGAGTGTCCAGGCATATAGGATTTATGTATAATTGCCACTGCTGGAAATGAGCCAGGCCATTAGCATTCATAAAGTTCTTTATTATTTTTGAAATTGGTAGAAAGCCAGGTTCTTTCTGGGAGTAGTTTCACTGAGAATGTTTCCTTCATTCATTCACACAGCCGAGAGTGTCATTGTTCTCTGGCATGTCTCTTCTTTGTAAAGGCTGTCGATTTCAAATAGGCGGTGTATTCCCTCCAAGTCAACCAGGCCCTTCTCATGTTAAGACATGATTAAGCCTCCTTGTTGCTCGCCCCACGCCTGTTTGTGAAGTGGCCATATTGTTCTTGGATGGATTGCTGCTCATTTATCTCTCCTTTCTGCTGAGGCTGAGGCTGCTATGTGCCAAGTGCTGCTATTTGGAGAGCTGCAGTCTCATTAGATACATAGACTTAATTAAAATGAAAAGAGGACCATAAAAGAGAAAAAAAGGCAGGGGTAAATCAGAATAGCAGATTACATTTGGCTACGTATTTTAAAAAAATCACAACATTAAGAAACTGTTTGACTACGTTCTAAATCGGTCATATTAAACTGTAGGTAACCATAGCAACATCACTCGCACTTCTGGCGACTTAGCTAGAAATAACTGTAAAAAAAAAATTACCTAGCTTAACAATAACACTAAAGTAAACTCACTTTAAAAGAAACCTGTTTGTGAAGTGGCCACTTTGTTCTTGGATAGATTACTGCTCATGTATCTCTCCTTTCTGCTTCCCTCTCACCACTGTCAAAGGTAATAGCTTCTCCTCCTGTCTCCTAAACATGGCTGAGGCTATGATGTGCCAAGTGCATTGCCCCAATTGGAGAACAAGAGAGGGTGTTCACATTTATATTGTCTGTTTCTTGCAAAATCTTGACACTGCCATGTCCATCTGATTATCATGTATTTTCACAGAGCCTCACATCGTGACCCTCTGGTTGTCAAGTTATTCATTTGTGCTTCGTGTGTTTTGTATATTTATCAACGTAAGCTTGACATTCAAGAGAATGTTAGTGGTGTGTGTGTATATACAATATATTCTGTATATATAAGTGTGTGTGTGTGTGTGTGTTCTTACCAAGATATTTTTGCACTTCTGCACTTAGTCTACCTGTTCTTTTACAGAGCATGACTGACAAGCCTTCGATACTAGAGTACGAGGAGGCAACGGTGCCGAAGTCGTGCTTCATTCTGCTCCACTACAGTTTGTCCAAATCCCTGTGGGACTGGCTCATTCTGATGGCCACCTTATATTTGGCCATCACCGTGCCCTACAGCATCAGCTTTTTGACGCACTGTAATACCACCACCATGGTCGCCGACATTATAGTGGAAGTGTTCTTTGTTATAGGTGAGTGTTGAAAAAGAGATGGCTTCCTGATTTTGAAGTTCTTGTTCTGTGACTTAACAAATGACTAGGTAGGTCCATCATTAAGCCAACTCTATCCACTAATTTTCAGGGTTAAGTTGAGTCATATCAACTTAAGTAGATGTTAAGAACTTATGTGAAATAATTATAATAACACTGTGGTGCTTTCAAATTAAGTTTTTTTTTGACATAAGCTTTTCATCCAACATCTGTCCCATTTTCTTGCCACTCTTGCCAGCTATGGCAACAAGATCAACCCAGGCATGATGGTTCCCCCAGTTCCAGGCAACCCTGGTTTGTAGTCCCTTAGGATGTCCTGGGTCTCTCCAAGGAACTCTTCCCAGTTGATAATACTAGGTTAACCTCCAAAGGGAAGCACCCAAGGGTGGTTCAATTTCAAAGTGCTCCTGTGTAGAGCATGTATGTAGATGAAAGGTGGTTTACTTTGGAGTTTGTGTCAACTTGGCAGGATGAGGAAGCCCACCAGCCATATTAGGGAGTAACTAAATTTTTCAGCTTGTTTCTGCAATTTCATTACCTTGGTCACGACCCA
The DNA here is from genome assembly GCA_036023655.1 of Nannoperca australis. Classification (NCBI taxonomy): domain Eukaryota; kingdom Metazoa; phylum Chordata; class Actinopteri; order Centrarchiformes; family Percichthyidae; genus Nannoperca; species Nannoperca australis. Next base: position 6,708 of record JAVQJD010051402.1, on the reverse strand, counting down.
GACTCTGAACAGCCTCATATAGCAATAAGGAATGCTAGCCAGAAACATTCAGGGTATATGGTATATTGGAGAGGAGTCCACCGTTTTTAATGTTGATGATTTGTACAGCTGACAGCAACACTGATCTGCACATTGCTGTATGTGCTGTCTAAAATTCTATTTTTTTAATGTAATTTACCACAATCATTATCAACATCTTACCTTCTTCTCATAACTGAAATTTGTATTGAGTGATGAGCCATCATCTCAGCAAATATAGACAGTTCAGATGACAGATGAGCTTTTGTGTCTGTTACGTGTTTGTCACATTCTGACACTAAGGTTAGATGATCTGTCTAGCAAACAATTCCAGCTGTTTCATATCTTCCTCTCACCTGCGCCAAGCTTTAGCTACTTAGACAGATTTAATTTCTTGTACCTTCAACCTTTGTATTTGCAGATATTATCCTGAACTTCTTCACCACCTATGTGAACCAGTCAGGGCAGGTGGTGTATGATTTGCGCTCCATTTGCATTCACTACGCCAAAACCTGGTTCTTTGTGGACCTAGTTGCTGCCCTGCCCTTTGACCTGCTGTATGGCTTCAACAAAACATTGGTAAGTACAACTGGACAATAAGGGTTTTTTTCACTGCCCTCTACGACTGCTGACACAAGCAGCAAATTGATGACTTATTATACATACGTTTCCCCTGAAATGTCTAGTCTTTGTAAATATGGTACTGAAGATATAACAAGGCAGAGGGATTCACTTTCTCTCTCCTTTTCTGTCACTATGTCCCCCATACTTGCCTCTGCTCTTCAGAACTCATTGGTCCACCTACTGAAGACTGTACGCCTACTGCGCCTCCTTCGTCTACTTCAGAAGCTGGATCGCTACTCCCAGTACAGCACTGTTGTGCTGACCTTACTAATGTCTGTGTTTACCCTGCTGGCACACTGGATGGCCTGCATCTGGTACGTAATTGGAAGCAAGGAGTTGGAGAGGGCTGACATCTGGAAAACTGGTGAGTCTGATTGAAGCCTCTCTGAAGCAGACGCTGCTGAAGCATGAAGGTCAGCTTTGGTCTTTTATCCAGCAAGGACAAGAATATAATATTTAATTTCTCTGTAAAGGATAAGTAATAGTTCCAACTGACTTCTAGCATGTGTCATCATCTATGCACAGTCTTCACTTTGCCTTCTGACATAATGAATCTAATATTTATAAAGCGTGTTGACTATACAGATTTGATTCAGCTACCATAGGAGTTATGGAAGTTCATTGTTTCCTTAAATTGGCAAAAATTCTAACAAGACTATACATTTTGCCGCTATAAATAGTCGTGGTCTACCCATCGGCATGTGTACCTCTGCTCAGTGGTGGGATGGTGGCGAACACCATACTCTGGTGCTCTGATGAGGACTGTCGGAAACCAGATCAAAAGCTGAGCTAAAGAAAAGTGTGTGATTGTGAATACTTTTGTGTCAGTATAATGTGTCTATAAGGAAGTTAGGTCATACCTGCTAATTATCACTTGGCCTTATTTATCCCTAGAGCCAGTCTACTCCTACCTGCACCCACTTGCCAGACTCTGCTCTACTCTTACACTGCTAAAAATCTTTCTGACACACACAAATACATTCGCAGACATAAACATACATGTTTGTCTCTCTTAGACCACCATCTAGCATTAAGACACACAGACATAAAGATAACATGAACCATAACCTTTGGACATTGTCATCTCATCCTCTACCTCCTCTTTCAAGGGTGGCTCTATGATCTGGCCAAACATGTGGATGCGCCCTACATCAACCGCACAGCAGGCGGCCCGACGGTGCGCAGCGCCTACATCTCTGCCCTTTATTTTACCCTCAGCAGCATGACCAGTGTGGGCTTTGGCAATGTCAATGCCAATACCAACTCTGAGAAGATATTCTCCATCTGCACCATGCTCATCGGCGGTATGTCTGACACCAGGGTACATTATACACACACACCACTAACATTCTCTTGAATGTCAAGCTTACATTGATAAATATACAAAAGACACAAAGCACATTAGAGAAGCGGCACAAATTAATAACCTGACAACCAGAGGGTCACGACGTGGAGCGCTGTGAAAATAATTTTGCAATGATTTTGCAAGAAACAGACAATATAAATGTGAAAAATAAAAGTTACCTCTAAACGCAATTTGTTGCAATTTAACACACAAAGGAAATGGAAGAAAATGTCAGATTTTATTATTTTTACCTTTTATATTAATATATTAAGTCTTTAATGCTATTTGTTTCTGTCTCTCACACAGCGCTGATGTACACCCTTGTCTTCAGTAACATGACATCCATCATCCAGCGTATGTACTCACAGCGTTCTCTCTACCACACGCGCATGAAGGACTTAAAGGAGTTCATTTGTGTCCACCGTCTGCCCCAGCAGCTTGAACAACGCATGCTGGAGTACTTCCAGACCACATGGTCTGTCAGCAATGGTATAGATACCAACAAGGTAGGTATCCCTTTCAGTGTTGTTGTCATACTTTTGTATATGGTGCTGTCTGCCCTCACGAAACTTCAATGTTTAGATGGCATTTGAGCACTGAAATCTGTTTACATATCTACATATATATATATCTACATACCACTAACAACCCTCTGCAGCTCTAACTAATTATGATCTTTCACAACACATCAATTGACATCCTATTATAATTCAAAAGAGGTTAACTTGTGGCAACACAGTCCCTTCCCTAATTACCCATCAGTGTCACACCTCATTACATCTGTCACACATCTCCAGCTCCTGCTCGACTTCCCTGATGAGCTGCAGACAGACATCATCATGCATGTGAATAAGGACATCCTCCAGCTGCCGGTCTTTAACGGGGCCAGTCGTAGCTGCCTGCGTTTGCTCTCCCTCCATATAAAAACCTCCTTCTGCATCCCGGGGGAGTACCTCATCCGTCAGGGTTACGCACTGTATGGCAGCTACTTTGTCTGCTCCGGGTCTCTGGAGTTGCTGAAAGACAGTGTGGTGCTGGCAGAATTAGGTTTGTATTGTAGTCAAGTGACCATCATGTTTAAGGTGTTCATGTAGTGTAACATGGAGCAAGGAAGTGAATATTTATTATTTTGGTTTTAGGAAAAGGGGACCTGATTGGGTCTGACCTGCCTGGAACTGACCAGGTGATCAAGACCAATGCTGATGTGAAGGCACTGACCTTCTGTGACCTTCAATATATCAGTCTGAAGGACCTGAAAGAGGTGCTGGAGGTCTACCCTGAGTATGCCAGTGTGTTCGCCTCCGAGATCCACAACAGCCTCACCTACAACCTGCGTGAGGGCAACAAGGACGAGGTACTAAATACACACTCACATCAAGTAAACTGGTATTGATTAAATGTATCATTAGGGTTACTTTTTCACAATTGTAAACCTGTCACAACCTGTCTATTTAAACTTATTCCCGTAATACCTAATTTACTATGCTTAAACCTGAACCCACAAACATCCACAGTACATGTAAATGAGAGAGTAGTGGTGATGCATACATGAAAGAACTTAAGTAGGTCTCATTAAGGTCTCATTTCGTTGCAGAGACCATAAATAAGTCGCTCCTCTTTGATTCTAGAGGGCTAACACCAAAACCTCATGTTTACAGTTTGTGTAAAATTGCTTACAAGTATTTTCCTTTTACACATTTATCTGTTGATCCTGTTTACTCAGTAAAAAATGGACCCAGACATCTGATTGTTCTTTTTTAACAGGGTGAATCTTTCAGTTTCTGGGTTGTCGTTACTTGCTTATCCTCATTCAGATGGCAGTTTTAACATGTAAAAAGTGGTCATTGTTGTAGTATTGTTTGAAATCAATGTTTATTTCATTCTACATTGCATCTCATCAAACTCACTGTTTCCCCCTACATTTGTCTGACCATGGATTAGAGCATACAACATACCAGGCAACACACTTGTGCCCCCCAGGGTGCCTTTGTCACTCTGCTTGACACTTGTTCTACCCCAGCAACCAAAGGGCTGTTTTTTGCTTGATTAACACCCCAATTAACATGCATGGGTGCCACTTTCAGGCAACTGTATGCTTCCCTGTTGCAACCCAAAAGCACAGCAGACATTGACTTTTTCGCAGTACTGCCTGTTACCGCTAGCAGTTATTTAAGAAAGCATTACTTGAGGTAAGACAATCCTCCATCTGTGGAGCCATTGCAGCCATGTTTTCAGGCATTGTTATATAATCTGTTTAAATTTGCATCTTCAAACCCCAATAACTGAATAATTTCATCAATTACAGAAACAGTGCAACAACGTTCAGTAGCTAGTGTGCATGATATTTAGTTGAACCGTAAGATCAAAACAAATTACTGCCAAGATGTCTTTGACGTGTGACTGACAAAACTGACAGACTTCTTTTCCCAATCATCATCCTTATTGTTAGTCTCAAGCATTTTGTACTTGCTTCAAGCCTTCCTTTTAGTTCCCACAGGCCTTTCCTGTTGTTAGAGGTTTAGACTTTTGTTTTTTTTGCAAAAAGCTTGAATTTGGTTATTGTAGCAGATTTTCTTCCCTGGAGCAATTCAAAACTGTATGAGTTAAACAAGCTGAAATTGTTTGATCATCAACTTTCTCTTCATGCAAAAAACACAATATATTATATTTTATAATAACAATGTATCAAATGACAACTAATCACTTTAATTACAATTAAAACTCATATCTGACGCTTCAGTCCTCTTTACAGAGCTTTACAGCAAGTTACAGCTGGTTGTTTTACTCTCACCACTCTCATAGCAGTGAAATTCATTCCAGTAAAAGAGCTGTAAAAACCTACGGTATATTACCTGCCCAGCACAAACAGCAGACAGACACAGTTAGCATCTAGCTGGTGAACATATTGGAGCATTTAGCAGCCAAAAACAGAGATAAAAGAGTGTAAATATTGGGCATTTGCATGGTGGCCAGAAACACAATGCTACATGACTGCTAATGTTCCTCCGAAACTGCTGGATGTGTTTGACCGTGTCAACTTAAAGTTCAGGAAATGCACTCGACATGTTAGACTTGAAGGATAAACCCAATGTGTTTTGGTGAGTAACACTGAATGTCAGAACAGATGTGTTACAGGATTAAACTAATGTAATTATAATATCAGTAGCTGCAATTCATTGACATCTAAATGACACAAGAATTGCTCTTTATCAGCAGCGTTAAAAATAAAAAGGGTTATTATAGTTACTCATTATAAGTGGTTCACAAACTTTTTTTGCAGCACCCCCCTCTTGGGTGCGGCAAAAATCCAGGGTTTGACGGGTCTTGTTTTAATGAAGTTCACCGTGGCAATGATGTCTGTCCATTACACCACTAAGGTTCAGCACTCAGCTGTTTGGACATGAGCGCTTCTGTGTATAAGGCAGTGCTTCCACTGCAGGTCAGGAGCGATGCGTTTTGACATGCTCTTGGCGTTTGATGTTGATTAGTCGTATGCTTTGCGTTTACTTGGTAGTCCTGTCACAAACTTGTCCACGTTAGCAGTGAAACATTTTGTGTGCATTGTTTACATGTTTAAGTGACAGTGGAAACAGTGTTCACAGTAGCCCCGCGCCCCCCTGTCACAACGCCCCCCAGTTTGAAAACCACTGCATAACATTTTTTAAAGGAGAAATGTATCGTGCGCATTATTTCAAGTTTTGTTGTATTTGCTGTTTTGAAGGAACCCAGGCTCCCCTTTATCACGGAAACACAGGGGTATGACTCTGACAACTCCTTCCACCTCTGTCCAGAGACCCACTCCCATCACAGCCAAAATAACCAGCTGGAAGATGAGTGGTGGCAGTTCAACGCCCTGCGATGCTGTCATTTACCAAACCTCAACCGTGGTATCCACAAGCAGAGCTCGTCAAAAAAAGAGCGCTGTGCCCGTACAACCACCCCAGCCCCAACTTCAGCCCAGGGAGAGTCAGAGGCTGAGACCTGCTTTGGGCCCCCAGATCTTGGTCCCAGGTAATTTTGAGAATCAGCAGGATTTATTAATAGTTGAATTGGATTGTATTACAACGTGAAATTTCCATATTTATTCGTCTTTGCATCTCATTACTTGAAAATAGTTCATTTTTAGTGGTTATCATATAATCTTTCAAAGTGACATTAGTATCAACATAGTCTTTGCTTCTTCTTAAACATTTTGGCTTCCCCCCAGGAGTTGACATTAAAGCATCCAAAATTGTGTGTCCACTTTAAAACCATTTAAAACCAAGCCAATACTTTTTTCATGCCGCCATGCCGCCAGTACATTTAGGCTTGTCACACCAGACCAATTCAATTACCGAACAGGTCACAGTGGACCAATGAAACCGTAAATCAAACGCACTCACACTAAATTCTTCAGATCAGTCATTTTGCGCCTCAGTTCAGAGGGTGTGGCTTATATACAGGTGTGCTCAATAGTCCGGAAAGTACGGTATTTGAATTGCATATTTCAACAGATGTCACTGCATTTCATTAGCATATTATCCTCATGCCCCAACCATCTGTATTCTTAATACGGAAAGTATTCATACCCCTTAAAATTTTTCACTCTTTGTTTTATTGCAACCATTTGCTAAAATCGAAAAAGTTCATTTTATTTCTCATTAATGTACACTCAGCACCCCATCTTGACAGAAAAAAACAGAACTGTAGAAATGTTTGCAAATTTATTAAAAAAGGAAAAA
>JAVQJD010051390.1:0-22284 GCA_036023655.1 Nannoperca australis | reverse complement strand
GATCTTAAATTCTATTCTGCATTTTACAGGGAGCCAGTGTAGAGAAGCTAATACTGGAGAAATATGATCCCCCTTCCTGGTTCTTGTCAGTAAACGTGCTGCAGCGTTCTGGATCAGCTAGAGAGTCTTAAGGGACTTATTGGTGCAGCCCGATACTATGGAGTTGCTATAATCCAGCCTAGACGTAACAAATGCATGGACTAGTTTTTCTGCATCTGCTTGAGACAGGATGTGCCTGATTTTTGCAATGTTACGTCTTATCTTAAACTGCCGGCTTGATAACAACCGTGTTGTTCAAAAACTATAAAAATAAGATTATAATAAGTTAAAATTAAACAGAGTTATCCATTGAAAACTCTCACAAGACATATCCTGGGCTTATGAGTTACAGGTGTAGGCAGCATAAAAAAGCAACAAACCTGGAAGATCTGTCCACACAACGCCAGTTCAGCAGCAATACAAGATGTGCTCAGTCCATAAAGTGAACATTAATGTAGATAAATGCTTCCACAGAATGAATATCTACTGGAAGTACATAATCCATTTCAAACAGATACATGTGCCAATGCATGTTGAAGAAGGAGAGAAAGTACAGCATGCAAAGCAAATATAGCTTGATTCCGTAATGTTTGGACTATACAAAGAAAACACATTGTTGCTGTTCAAATCTGCAAATATTTTTAGCCAATTTTGCTGCTGGTGCAAACAAGAAGACAATGTTTGTAGCATATCTTTTACATTCAGATCATTTTCACATCACATTATTCCACATCAAGTTAAAAAGCAGAGGGGGTAAAGGAGTGCATGATGTCACTGTGGTATAAATAGTCTTATTTTGGGCTCCATGTGGTATCTGCAGAGAAATGGGATGAATCATTCTGAAGTTCATGTTGCAGTCATTGCACCAACACATATGCATGCCCACCCTTTCTACACACATACACACACGAGCAGCCAAAGTCACAAGAATATGCACATAGATAAATACAAAGTTACACACATGTTGACACGTTCTGAATACATCTTTATGAAATATGCATTAAATGCTGAGCATTAGAGCTTGAAGTGCACGCTGTAATAGCCACCCACTGAAGTCTGGGGCTGTGAAATTTCACAAGTTGCTCCTCTGAATGAAAACTCTCGGAAATTATTTGACAGAACTTTTCTTCAAAGACATATTTGATGGTGTTTAAGTTTGCAGAGGGAGGAGGAGAGTGTGTGGGTGAAAGAGAGGGAGAGAGAGAGCAGGGGAGTAAAGAGGAATAGAGAAAAACACAGTTATGTTTATGGTTGCGACATGCTTTATGCTGCATGTCAAAATGTCCACGAGCTGACATGGAGATCACATTAAATGCACATGAGAAAACCATATTTCTGTAAATGCTGTTTTTATTCATGCATTTACACAAGTCATAGAACTGTGACTTGTTCATTCTGTTTGTATTACTGCTGCAGTGTTGAAACACACCCAAACTTCAGTTAGATTCTTTGTGTAATAAGTCACTATTAATCGCAACATCTAATGGACCTTGGCATGGCCGGAGTTGAAGCAACTTGTCTGTCCATTGGTCCTTAAGCAAGTTCTCCAGAATGGCATCTATTTACGTTAACGTGCAAAGCCCTCCAGCCTGGCTTGAGTGGAGCTGAGATACTGCGTGCACCAAAAACAAAATGTCATTGTGACTTCTGACTGTAATCCAAATTCCATGCCTTACTTCACTGCAACACTCATAATAATGTTATACTAATACACAAGCCAAAGGCTGTTAAAGCAATTCCCTTCAACACAAGAACAGTCACACTGCTGCATAGCAACTGTGTACAAGCAACTTACAGCCTCCTGTCTTTAATTTACTATAAATCAAGCCAGTTAATTAATAGCAATTTGTGTTTGCTAATGGTGTGTAGCCAGTCAGAGTGATGAAAATGGAACTTGCCTCTCATGCCAGCCTTGTAGGCCTGAAAACATTCTCCATAAGAATATGTCTGCACAAAATCTGAGCTTTCATTTCGAGCGTTTCTTCCGTCTAGATCTGCATCTCACAGTCACATCAAGCCAAAGCAACAGTGCGTTTCAAACCAAACCAAATGCACATGAAGTGAGAACGTGTGTCTTACATCTGAGTGTAGCTCTCGTGCTGGAGAAAGTGTGCAGTGATGTTCAGTATTTCAACACACACGCGCGTCTTGGGGGCTCAGGTGATGTGAGTGCAGGTGTCATCAGAAAGCTTTCAGCTCAGTGAGTGCACTGGAGAATGGCCAGATATAGATACAGTTCACATATTTTCTCTCTCACACACATACACACACACACACACACACACACACACACACACACACACACACACACACAGACATTAGTTTGTATTATCTGCTTTCTAATTTCAGCTCAGAACAAAAAAAGGAACATTACCTCACAAAATTATGTAAAAGAGGCTTTTTTTAAATGACCAACAGCATGAGAGCTAGAGGGGGATTCTGACTTTAATCTGTTTTTAATGCGTCATTTCTATGTATTTTTCTGTCTATTTATTTTTTTATTTGAGCTTTGGAGTGGAAATCAACATCTGTCTCATTTCATTTCCTCCCTCGCCTGCACTTTTTTGCGGTCTCACCCGTTCTGTTTGTTTGCCTCTTTTACCCTCACTCCAACTCCCTAAATTAAAGAGGCTTTTAGCTGTCCAAAGAGAGAGCTGTCGGCCCAGCTGTCCACTTATTAAACAAATTGTCAGCACACACACACACTCACACACACAGACATGCGTGCATACTCGCACAGACGTCTCTCTCTCTCTGCCTTTCTCTCTATTTGGCCCCATAATTTGAGAAGGTCAAGTATGTGATGCGGCAGCCTCACATATGCCGGGGGATCCGTGAATTACAGCCGTCCAGGAGGAAGCCGAACCCAGCCGCCCAATCAGACAATTAACTCAGCTCCGTAAAGGCCAGCGCAATTTCATCTTGCACACATGTTTACACACACACACACACACACACACACTCTCACTTGCATGCGTGCTTGTGTTGCACTACTTATAGGGACTTTACATTGATTAGATTCATCCCCAACAAAACTGGAAACTTGAACCTGGACTCGTTAGTTTCGGCACAATGGGAACCTCACCTCAGTGTTTGAGTTTAAGGTTTTCAAATGCTGAAAGGTTTATGTCGATAATAAAGTCAATGACTAAATTGGATTCGGATCCCCTGATGGACGCAGCTCACAAAGCTGGCTAATGGTGCATTCAGGTGCTCCTCAACTTGTAAAGTCAAATATTTAAAAGTTTATGAGCAGGAAATTGCCCTTTTACAGCCAACTAATTGTACATTCCTGTGATAAAACAGAGCAAGTGTCATGAGAACGTAGCAGTTGTGATGATTTCCTTGCACAAAATGCCAATACTGTACCATGTAAATGGTGAATAAAGATATCCTTAAACTTCCATTTTTTTAAAATAATCACTGGGATTAAAAATATATCCAGGCTGCCAACAAGAACAACGGTTAATTTAAAAAAATTGTTAATTCTTCACTTACATTGTTTGGACCTATTGAAAGGTGCTGTAGGGTTCAGTCATTGTGAAATGTTTGCCAGTGATCAATGCCTGCACTCCACTTGTTACATAAGTACTGGCAAGGAAACTCACTTAAATGGAGTCCAGGCAGCAAATAAGGCTGCAGGAATGATGCTGAATCACAAACAGCGGCAGGTGAGGACGCTTTGGCACACTTGAGTTTGATCTTTTCAAAGCTTTTAAGTGTTGGCAAAGACAGAACAGTACCCTTTGGACCATCATCCCCAAAAATATGGCCGCAGAAGTTGTGTAGCAGCTACGACCCATATTTACATTTATGGGTAGACGGCGACCAACAAAGAGATAGGTGTGAAATCCATAGTCCAACCAAATCATGATAATTTCCTAAACCTAACCAAACTGTGATTGTTTCACGTTAACCAGTTCTTGTTGTTGTTACCATGCCAACAAAGGTCTGGTATGCCTACGTGTGGTTTTGGGAGTCCCAAGCCCTTTGGAAGGGCTTGTTGGTTATGATGGACTGGGTTTAGAAATTTGGATTTGAGTTGAGATTTAGTTTGTAGCAGATATAGTTTTTAGTACCTCATGAAGGAGGAGGTGGTTAAGAGTTTTGATCAAATAATGTGGAAACAGAACACTTATTTTTGAGCAAATGAAGATTATGTGATATGAACGTTTATATGGAACATATCAGATATCGCCATACTGGAAATCTGGCTGCCAGTACTATGCTAATGCTCTGATGCCCAATACACCCTCACCATCCCCTCTCCTCATGGCAACTAAATGTCAGAATGAGAATTAATTAAATGTGTTAAATTGTTTGTGTGTGTGTGTGTGTGTGTGTGTTTGAAAGTCTACTCCAGCCTAGCTGTTGTCAACATACCTACATTTCTAAATGTATTGTATGTTTACATCAACATCAAGCTGTTGTCATAATGGGTAATCTACATTCACTTTGTAGATGATAATAATGTCTCGTTGGTGCCAGTCCTCGCTTATCTTTATGGGTTTGTATTTTGGATTAGTTTCTTCTTTATTCTTCAGGGTGTGAGAAAGAGAGTTCTGCTCTCACTTGGCTTATACCCTTGTTACATAAGGTATCCCTCTAATTCTGAGCTCCAATTGGCACAAAAATGTGACTGAAAACTTATGTACAGTATATTTAGTGTTTTTTTTAAGGGATGCTTCTGAGAAATGCAAATGAGCTGCTTTTGTCTGTTTTGAAATACAGGAAGGACTATGTGAATTGAATCGTCAGTAGAGAGATCAGAACCGCCACGCAGGTAATGGAGGAACAGAGGAAAGGGAAATGAGATGACAGGGATAAAGACAGAGGAGGTAATGTCGCCAAGCGACGTGGCAGGAAATTGGGCAAATGGCCTATTTTTAGAGCATCTGATTACAGGGATCATATTCAATAAGAAAGCAACTGTTCACTTGTATGGACTGACAACGGGGCAAATGAGATGCAGATGTACTAAGAGTTAAGAATGAAAAGAAATTAGAGCTGATGAAGAGACCCCACAACAGACATACAAAATGCTATTGCTGCCACCAAATGATTAAGATTAATAATTAAAAACCTTACCCAGTTCTGTTTTAGCAAAAATGTTTTACTGATATTTTCTTTCATTTAGTCGTTGTAAAACAGCTTCTTCAATTGGTTCCACTTGTTCAGCAATTTCTATGTTCTCCAAATACTGCATTTATTACCATTGATTGACCTTGTGCTACTTTCAAGCAAAGGTTCATACTTGGTATAGACATTATTATGCAGTGTGCTAAAAAGGAAGCTAAGGGGACAAATGAACAAATGTAAGTAAGGATCAGATGAGATAGTAAATCCATCACAACTGTCAGTCTCTAATTGAACCACCAGTGTTGGTTTAGTGCTAAAACCCATTTTCACTGCAGATACACACACACACACACACACACACACACACAGAGGTATGCTTGTGTAATGTAAACCAAGTTAAATTTAAAGGTACCCCATCGTGATTTTCCAGTTAACTTTACATTCAGTGTTCTCACCAGAATGCAGTGGGGGTATAAACTAAAACCTGCACTCTTCTTCATTAACATCTCTGGGCACTCATTTTTACTACCAAGTGTTAATGAGTGGAATAGCATGGAAACATCCGCAGGAACCTGTGTGCTCAAATGTGCGCATGTGCGTCACAAGATACAGCGAAAACAGGGACAGTTCTAACTCCAAATTCCCACAACATGAACTGTCATGATGCACATCTTTAATTAGAAAGTGATAATGACAATATCTGACAGTGGAGACAAGCCTATGACACCATATATTATTAACTTCCCTCAGACATCTTCAGACATGTTCTTTGTAACCTTACATCAGGGCCTCATACCCAGTAAGTATACTGCTACAATGCATCTCCACCCCTGACAGGTTTACAGATGTGGGATAGAGAGCTCTGAGTTTTAACGGATATCATTGCAGAAAATCATATGTTTATTATTTCATAATCTGTTTACACGGACATACCCAATCCTCTGTCATGTATCAAGAAAATATGTATTTCAGCGTCTTATTTTGGCTGTATATCTTAGCTGTATACTGTAGAGTGTTACTTATGTAGAGCAACCAGACATGTTTTCTTGACTAAAACAGAGGATGCAGCCACACACAATTATACAAATGCTGCATCATCTCAAATTGTTGTCAGAATTTGAAATTAAAATTATAAAACTGGCTAACAACACAGATTCCTTTTTGTTGTTGTTGTTGTTGTTGTTGTTATTGGAGTGCATCAGGAAGACCAGTAAAAAAAGAACATTGTGCCAAATTGTTTTACAATTCTCCGTTGAGTATTACACATGATGAGTAAATCTTAATTTGTGATTTGTCTTGCTGGACTTGCACACCATTACATTATAATGCTTTAGAATCTTTTTATATTACAAAAAATGATTTGCCAATGTTTAATGTGTTCTAGCAAGGTTTCTTTAATTCTGTACAGGAGTTGTTGTAACTTTCACATCATGTCAGCCAAAAATTCAGACTAATCAAATTAAACAGTATAGAGATAACAGGCAAAAGGGGAGATGAAGATGGGGAAAGAAATGCAAACAATGTGGTTCATGGTCAACACCTGAAACCTGAAAGAGTTAAACATTTAACATGTTTGGTAGCCAACAACCACACCACTAATGTGAGCTGGTGGAATCACAAAAGCAGAGACAACACCAGCAGGAAGCTCAGGTTTTGTAGTGCAATCTATAAAATCCAAGCAGTGCCCATTTGGTTTGGAATGTAATCATCATGGCCCAGTTGCACCATCTGCACGTGAAAAAAACTGGGTGCATGCCAGCCAAGTCCGGCCTTGTGATAAATATTTACACCTGTTGCACTATCTAAAACTACTACTAGGCACAACTACCTCCAGCTAGATGAGTGTCCATGCTGACACATTCTTCTGCAGGGATTGTTGCCATGTCATTCATGTTGCTATGGTTACAAACAAAACATTTAACTGGTGCAACTGGACTCCTAACTGCAAAACCCATGTCCATGGCAATTGACCCTATTTTAAGCGAGGAGCTAATGGTTGTAGGCCAGTTGCAATTGAAAGCAGCTGTTGTTATTGTTCCATTATATTAGGTATAATGTTGTGAATCAGGTTTGTGCACACAAAAACAGAGATGCATACCTGACTCACAAGCTAACAAGCTGACATTTTTAACAGCAGGTTGAGTGTTGTTGCATGGAAAAGAGACTGAGGGTCCAGACAGAACTCAAGTAATGAAACTGTGACCTGCAATTAATCATAATCATGGAAAATACTGGGTAATTATGTATGTAAGGTAGAAAATAACCACTTTTGCCCTCCCACTCTCATATTTGTTAAAGGAAAATTATAAAGGAATTTAACAAAAGTCAACCTGCTGAAGAGGACTAACAACACTGACCTCTGTGTGTGTGTGTGTGTGTGTGTGTGTGTGTGTGTCAAAGGTGTGTAAGTATGTGTGAACCAAGGTGCTGGCGTGCAAGCAGAGATGCTCGCTGCTGTTAATGGACAACTAATATCGTGAGTGAACGGTAAAAGTAGAGAGCTGCTTCGTGAGCAGATGGAAAATCAATAGCCTATTAGAGTGTACAGGGCAGGAGGGACATGAAAGGAGGAGAAGGAGGAAGAGGGGGACTATGAAGGTGAGGTGTGTGAGTGTGGGGGGGTGAGTCAAGATTAGGAGGAGTTGAGAACAGGGCCTTTTTTTTAAATCATCATCCAAATGTTTTCCAAATCCAAATTTTTCCTCTTTGTTTAGAAATATTAACCCCAAACATAACAGATTATAGTAACAGCTATGAGATCCTTTGTCGTACAACCACACACACAATAACATAACACGCACATGTTCATGTACTAATTCATTTCTCTGTTATTTTTATTTAATTGCTTTGGCAATACCTTTCCTATAATAATTAATTACAATAAAGCACAGTGAATTGAACTGAAAAGACACACACACACACACACACACAGATAGATAAATAGACAGAGCCAGTAATACTGATGCAATACACACATAGCTCATACACAGCAACCTAGATCCACCATTAAAAGGTCTTGTAGCACACATGCACGTGCGTACAAGCTTGCAGTCATACCACCACAGCTTATTGCAATGTGATAGTTATTTTTGTGATTTCAATGTATTAAGACATGCTTTAACAATGGGATTCATCTAACATTTGTACCAATAAAGCACAGCAAGCTGAAGCAAATAAACTAAAATGGAGCTGAAATGCAGACTTTGTGTGAGACGGAGAGGAAAACGAGAGCGAAAGCTTGAGGGTTGTAGCGATAATGAGAGGAGAGTCCGGCTTCTCTGTGTCCGCGGTAGCCTCTAGCTGGCTATTAGTAGTTGCGGTACAACCACAAGGTCCTGTGACAGTCAATTAAACCTCTTTATCTGGGATGCCTGCATCTCTGTCTCTTCCTCCTCCTCTTTTCTCCATGGCCTTTCCTTCAGGTTTCTTTATTCGCCCCTTTAGTCTTCCTGCTTTCCAGTTCCCTCTCCATTTGCTGCCTACTCCTTGAACTCTAAATAAGCTATGTTCACAAAAAAACAACCTCCCAACGGCAGTGGCTAGCTGAATAGCCTTAACAAGATGGCTGTGCGTTTGCGTGAGCGAGTGTGTGATGTGCCTTTGGTCTAACTGCTATCTAGAAACTGTGTTTTCTCTTGAGATGCAGCACAGGCTGTTTGTGAAGTCAAACTGAGGCTAAGTGTCTTGCCTTTGGTGACTGATGGACTCGCTTACTGTACAGTATGATAGAAGACATGGACAGATTCATAGATACACCCTAACCACAGATACAGTTCCATGATGCCATCATGGCCATATAGAAATATAAATAATTATTTGTTCAAATGTGAACTAACACAGCCTTAGAGAAGGCTTTTAACAAGACAATCTTCATCAAACATAGTAAATAGCATTACTGTATTTTATTTATTTTTACATTCCACATATGTGGAATGTGTGTCGTGAAAGTTTTACTAGGTCGCTAGCTCTCAGCAAACAGGATAAGAGTTTATGCTGTCTTTCCCAGCACAAAACAGCTGAGCGCTGAAGTAAACGACTAGCTTGAGTAAAATCTTGCAGCTTAAGAGCGAGATATTTTTGTTAGGAGTTGGGTGGAGACCAAATCAGAGCTAAAAGAAGAGTGAATCTCCAGAATCAATACTCCAATGTAAAACTTGTGTTGCTTTGTGTCTGCTGGATGTCTGTTTTTTTGTCTTTTAGCTACCGTATAAGAAAAACCCAATGGATGTTGGTTTTGATTGAAATTAGTTAACCTTGCAAAGTGTGTCCATGAGGGAATAGAGTTTTGTCATGCACCTTGAACCACATTTTGTTGAAAGTACAATTACAGAAAATTTGCATAACGCTACAGAAAACCTATGAGTGTAATGCTGTTTCGCACAATATTAAACATGTCTTCTGCTGTAGACTAAAGTTTGCTGTTTAAGTGGCCATTGCTGTGGCAGAGAATGAAATGATTACTGCTGTGACTCTACAGAAAGTTCTGCATTAAAAACCCCTGAGCAGTGTTTTGGCATCTGATTCAGACTTCAGAATTGTGGATCTGTTACTGAAACCAGGCTTCTTGTAATTTGTGTTTCATTGTTTTACTGATACAAGTCCCTTACATTTTTCTATAGTCTTTTTTTGGTTGTAAGTTTGTGTCTTTTGTACTTTTTTTAATGCAGAGCTGCTTACAGTATGGATTCCCAATTTGCATTAGTGGGCAGCAGGGCGAATTGCAGAAAGTCATCTACAGAAAGATTGTAATTTTTTCTTTTTTGATCTTCAAAATTTGCCACGACCCGCAGTGGAAGATAACCCGGACTTTAAGAAATGGTTGTTTATAGCATTCCATACATGGATCTTACGCATACACTAAATTTCATTTGAGAATGTAAATGTACGCACGTATTTTATGTACTGAATACTGTGTGGACATTGGGAAACCTCAAAAGAAAACACATATGATAACCTGCAGGTAAAAAAAAAAGATCAGTAACATAGAGTGGGTATTTTTGTTTTGTTAGTTTTTTTAAGGCGGGTAAAAACTAAGGTAAAGTCAGAGAGGAAAAGTTTGGTCTTTGTGTGACAACCAACCCATCACAACCCACATAGCAACTCAAATCACAGAAAACATCATAATGGACAAAAAATTGGCTTCTGAAGAGTTCATAATAGAGCCATTGTACGTGGTGTAAATAAGCAGATGCTCCATATCCAAGGCACTAGAGCCTCATTAAGCAGAACCATCAATGTCATATGGAGAGAGGAATTAAAGAGAGAAAAGACAGCAGCTACACACTTGCTGAATGCAGCTTACATTCTGTCTCTTGCTTTATGCGTGTGTGCGTTGCATCAATGTTGTCCACATGTTGTGTCATTGACTATTTATATTTTTTTCGATCAGTGCCACATAGGTTGTCTATGGGTCGACCATAACAAGCATTCCCTTGTTTTGATTGGACTCCACAGAATTATTATTATTATTATTATTATTATTTTTTTTTTTTATTATTATTATTACTATTATTATTATCGGTTTCAGTGGTTTTAGAGTTTAAGTGCCAGATTGTGATGTTGTTACAGAAGCTTTTACATTCTGGAGAGGGAATACAATGAGCACATTTTGCATTATTTTATAGCATGAGAAGAACCAAGATTTACCACAAGCGTACTGAGCATTGTCAGAAAGTTGTCAAAATCATATTACTTAAGTATATCAATTGTGTTCTTACAGGAGTAGTGTGATTCCAACAACCCTGACAGTGAGGGAGGTTAACAGCAGACAAAATGAGACAGCATACATATATAACACAATGACGCAAACCGGGGGGAGCTGACGTTTCTGTCTGTGTTTTCCTGCAATATCAATCCTTTCTTCTCCTGCCTCCTGTCTCCTGGCCTCTGTGGTAGGCTGGCTGCTGTGATGCTGGGATGTCACAATGGTTATGATTTTCCAAAGTGATCGGTGCCTTCAGCTTCTAAGAGCAGAGAGAAAGGAGGAGAGAGAAATGAAGGCATGGGGATGAAGAGTTGTAGAGGTAAAACTGGTCAATGAATGGTCTAAAATGACCTTCTATTTGCAATATTGTTTTTAATAAATGTACATTACCAGAAAGAGAAAGTATCAAACTAATGTACATTTTATGAACTGCTGATGATAATGGCGGGGGTGTCAAATTACCTATTAGCAGAGAGAGAAGAGGAAGGCAGGTCAGAGAAGCTGGTGATAGTGTACAAAAAGAACGAGGGAAGACAAAGGTGGAAGGAGGACAAAAAAAGTGTGTTTCAGTAGACTTGAAGTTACTGACCTGGAAGGGCTTCCACATGGCAACTCTCACCCAGAGGCCATGAGTGTGTGTATGTGTGTGAAGGAGGTTAGTGTATACTTGATCATAGCGTGAGCAACCAGCAACCTGCAGGTTTCCCTGTAGCATGCACACACACATTTGAAAGCTTTAACCTCTGCTGTCTCGCTCAGTCTCCCTGCAGCAGGATCCCACTTCTTCTTCAGAAAATCCATAATATACATAATAAATAATAAAACAAGCAGACAGTTCTCTATCGAGCATGACCTGAAGTGAAGGATCACACTGCTCACACATTCACCAGGAGGATGCCAGATATCATAACATCAACAAATCAACATAACATTTCAATGTTACAACAATTACTAATATTTCAAATTACACTTGTAATTAAGATATAGCACTTCACAGACTTTTTCAAATCTTTCCCATTATTACCACAATGTTGCATTTTCAGTTGGTCAGTGTTGCATGGTGAGCTGTCATACTGGCACCCAGCATTTTGCACATGCCTTTGTCTGCATTCATTTCCAGAATGGTCTCACTAATGCTCAAATTCTTGCAAAGAAGGTGGTTTTGTTGGTTTCCATGGGAGGAAAGTTAACAGGCAGTGGGTGTTAGCAATACATCTAAAATCATAATCATTTTTAAAACTACCTTTTTTAATGCCACGTTTTTACACTCTTTGGTTTTATTATGCCATTTGTAAAGCATTGTGCTACACCAAACGAAGATACAATGTCATCCATTAACACAGGAATTTAAATGCAAATTCTTGCTAATTGTATTTGCATATCATTCCAGTGCACATTACCACACACTGCAGTTGTCATTAGCTCCAAGAAAAATGGACACTACCTGTCCACCATCAGGCAGTAGACAAAGCTAGCGCCTAACTGGTGAACATTAAGATTTGGATTTTAGTTGCTAAACAGCCTTCAGGAGTTAGAGCTAAAATGAGAGTGAATATTTGACATACACACATCATGCAAACATAGACACAACTCCATATGAATGTTAACGTAGCTTGTGTTGACAATGTTGTTCCATGCACCACTGATTGCAGTAAGGTGCAAGTAGTCAAGCTAACAAGGCTACTGAAAAGTAGCACACAGATGCTTTTGCCAGCCTGTGCAGAACCCACGTCTTGCACATTGTAGCATTCCCTTGAGAGTATTTCGGGCACCGTCACCTCTCTTCAGTCCTTTCAAAAGCAATGAAAGGGATCTGTTACGCTTCCCAGAAATGAATCCAGCCCGTTAAAACTTCTGATTGGCTGTTGAACTCACTAATAGATGCAAGCAGATGAAAGGATATATATGACATTATTTAGAGGGGATATTTTATTTATATAATATATCATATATATATTTTGCTACTTAAAATACATATGAATCAAGTAGTGTTTAGCAGCATAATGTGTTTAAACATATGTGAAGGGAATATAAATGTAAATATTTGTACCTCTTCTTTTCTTTCTCACCCTCTAACCTCATCATTACCTCTTTGTTACTCTATATTTATCTCCATCTCTCTATAGATTATACATGTGGCAGTGATGAAAGCTTCTATACGGTCTGATTTTCTCAGACAGCATCATTATTAGATGAGCACAGACTCATTTTAGCTAGGAGCCTTTTCTAGTCTGTTCACACCAATGCAACATTCATGTGTGTGTGTGTGTGTGTGTGTGTGTGTGTGTGTGTGTGTGTGTGTGTCTATATATCTGGCTATCTTGTAGTGCACTCAGTGAGCTGATGGCTCACGACACCTGCACTTGCATCACCTGAGCCCTCAAGAGGGATGTGTGTTTGCATGTGTGTGTGTGTGTGTCTGTGTTGAAATATTAAACATCACTGCACACTTTCCTTCAGCATGACAGCTTAGAGAGCTAATTTCAGATGTGGGACATCCATCTCACCTGTAGTGCACTTTTGTTTGATGCAGACAGTTGCTTTGGTTTTGTGTAGGGATACAATTCAAAACTCCATTGAAGTAATGCTCCAAATGAAAGCTCATTTGTTGGTCCAGAATCTTATTCTAGAATCAGAATCATATTATTCTTATTATTCTCAAATTCCTATCTCTGTTTTTCTGACACATCACACATTGTCAGCAAAATGTCACAATCTGTGATTAGCAATGTCCAAAAGTATGTATCGGTTAGTTGGTTACTTTGCAGATCTGCTTAAAAGCATGAAGTCACCCATAGTACAGGATGAAAGTCCTACCTTATTTATCGGGTGGTTAGGCCCTGACAAAATATTAGGTGTTAGGTACGGATTGGGACATTTTGTTTTGTAAAGCTTTGGACTTCAGGTAATGTAAGATGAAATCTCACTTTTTGTACTCCCTGACCAATACCCCTGGGACATGTGTTGTATGTAATGCCTAAGAGATAGAGCGTAATCAATGTATTTTTTTAGTCTGGCAAGCTAATGGTCAGGATGGGATGAAATAAAGCAAAAATTATGGTATAGCTTTAGGAAAAGTTTGGATGTCAAATGTGAGAGTAACAGTCAGGTTTAATGAGTTTGGGGCTTAAAGTTACAGGTTCAGTTCAGGACTCTGTTCTTACCCAGTTGAGAACTGTAGTAAGCCATGCATATAGTTTTATGTGCCCAGGTTTTGAGATACCTTTAAAATGTCTGCCTCTGCAATACAATGGAGGTACTTGGTAGTTCATTTGTGATGCTTCCAAATTAATACGTCTTTGCAGAAACAATTTCCTGGAACTGGACTGGAACCACTTCCCACTGAAGAAATTGTCTCTTTGAAAGTATGTTTTCTAGATTATTGGGAGCAATAATTCATGTAAAGAAATGCTGTTTAATGCTGATCACAAAAAATGTTTGAATCTTTAGTGCTGTGCTGAATTGTATGAAAATCTCCCAATGTCCCTGCAGGAGAAACTAGTATAAACAGCATCAGTACTTTACAGTCCATCAGCTGGTCTTTACAGGAAGACCAAGTGTTTCAGACGTGGCACTTCAACAAGGACCTACTGGAACTGGACTGCAGAATCCTCTTACCTTTCCTCTTTCTGTCTGAATTTCTCTCCAAGAGAAAACAAAGTAGACTTTATATGGGGACGTCAAATCACAACAGTTTCCTCTACTCCCCCCACCCGCACATCCACCCACGCGGTGCACACTCTCACACCATTGCCTGGAGTGTGCAGGGGAGCAGGCAGGAATGTCACAGCTATTACAAATCCTGTTGTCTCTGTCTCTGTGACAACAGCAGCCACCCAATTAACCTTTCGTCTGAAGGCACACACCCACACACACACACACACAGGCGCGCGCGCGCGCACACACACACACACACACACCACACATCAAGAACATTTCATTTGAAAAGGAGGCAGCATTGCAGTCTCCCATTCGATTTCATGTTATCTGCTGAAAGAGTTCATGTTGTAGGGTTCTAGACTAATAGACATTGCCTTTCCTTTCCATTTATTTCCTCTCTTCTCACCTTCCATAGGCATTCTGAAAAGAACACATAGGAAATATATTTTAGACAACTCTATCAGCAGATTATCTTTAGTATGTAAAAACCAAAGATATGTGATGCATCTACAGAACAGAATACATCAACTTTATTTTGATCAGCTCCCAATTTTAAGACAATTTGCGGTGGGTTCATCAATAATTTACTGTAGCTTTTGTGCATGCTAGTGTATAACACAATGAGTTTGCTTGCTTGTTCATCACAGGAGCACTGCAGTGACCTAAATACTGCATACTTTAAGCAGAAATCAGAATAAATGTAACCAAAACAGTCACCTCACAACCTGAAACAAAATGCAAACCTGGAACCTGGACATTGGTAGCCTATTATCACCAAATAAGAAGCATGCATTCAAAATGCAAACTGGACCCAAATTAACATAACTTCTCACCACTGTCTAATGCTGGCGATGATGGAGATTAAATTTTGCACATGCAAGGCACTAGACCAGGGGTTATCAAAGACTGAGGGCCTCAGACGATGCTTGGATAAAGGTGCCCCTTTAGTTTATTTGCTCAGTTTCGCTCAATTCCTGGATGCCTTTGAGGTCATGGTTATGTTATTTGATCCCATAGAAACTCAACTATACACTCAACCAAAATAGCCTAATATTGCTGTTTCTGAGACATTTATTAGTTACTGACTAAAGAACTGTGAAATTCCTCCAAACAGCTGTGTCACACTTAACCAAATCATAATATTTTTTCACTTCCATTCTTTGAGCCTCCTACTTTCTAAACCTCTGCACTAAATGTTTTCTTTGCTGTGGTTTGATGGCAAAATCATAATAATTAAAAGGATTGCAGCTATAATGTTACCACATTTTTCCAGTTCATCCAGTCACCTGCACATTTATTTAAAAATCCATCTTTCAATCTACATATCTATGCCCTGGCCACTTAAAGGGAAATGTATATATACACATACTCTGTTAATAGTTTGGTTAGTTTTACTAATTAGAGTAAATGCAGCATGATGCATCAGTATTGCTGCCAGTTACCTGCAGTTTCATAATAACTTAAAACAGTGGTCAGATTGATTTTAATGGGCATAATCAAAAACAAGTATTTACCATGGCATAAAACTAGTCAGTTAACAGAGATGCAGTTTCATGGTACAAAATGATATGCTATTAATTTTTAAAGAGTCTAGGTTCTTGGAATCCATCAAGAGTTTTAAAAAAACAGCTATGAATTCATGAGTGTGGTAGTTATGAGCTTGGCCTTTACCTCATTCAAAATGCAGCAAATCTAACCTTTAATGGCAATTAATTTACTTATTTTATCCGACATGTTTAAAGTAAAGTTAAAGGTTTGGTGCAGTTGTGGTGGGGACTACCTTCATGAAGATTATAATGTTCAGTTTTTGTTGAAACGTTTAGAGGTGTTTGCTTGCTGTTCAACTCTGTTGTATCATAGACATTGTTACATCCCCATTTCAATCTAGGAAATTTTAGGATAGCCACATAAACAACAGGGGAATTAGGACACAGAGTGGCTGTAGAAAGTAAATGTTGGGTTTTATTGTAAACAGATTGTACAAAACAAAACTTTACAGATGGGAGGAAGAAGGAACTTAAACATGATGAAATGAACAAAACAAAACACAGCTGACTAGGACCCCTTTCTCAACAACAGCAGAAATACCTAGTCTCCTAACTTAAACAACGGTCAAAACTTTACAAGGGTGGGGACAACGGCTACGCTAGTGTGTTTAACACAAAAACGCTACGTGAGTGAAATGTACAGGGTACCCCCACTTACCTAGTTCACTTAATCCAACTACCAGATATCAGAATCAATATTCACTGAATGTTTACCAAAGGTCACAGTTTAACTTTACAAAAATACACAGCGTGGACGCAAGAAGCAATCTTTCAGTCAGTATGTCTCTTCACAAGTGTCATGGCAAAGCTCCTAGCCGAGCTGCAGCCACGCCTTTATGTCGAGCCCCGATGCGTGATAGGCCAGCTAAACTCTGAGGTAGCAAATGAGCAGCCCAGCCGGACTGCACAGGTGGAACAGCAATCACTGGATTAGTACCTGGAGTGTACACCGAGAAGGGAGGGAGGAGAGAAAGACAAAGACAAATCCCTGGCTTCGGCCTGGCACGTAACAGACATGCATATTAGAGGTGTTTCTGTTATTTAGCCTGCCCCTTATTTATATGGGGTGGATTAAAACACCAGTCAGTATAACACAACATTATGGAACATAGTGTATCTGGCTAGCCAAATCAATATAATCAGTGACCTTAAAGAGAAACTCGTAGATTGCCTCTGCAAATGGGCTGCAACACAATTGTACCTGTGAAAAGTATGTTAGACTGTTGTTTTGTTAAACCCTTCCCTTCCTCAACTCTGATTCATATTTCTACAGTCGTCTGCCTGCAACAACTCAACCTTTCGCAAGATTTCACAATGAAACAATCTGTCTCTGTAGGGATCCTTCCCATAATGTTGTCAGCCACAGTCTGAGCCTGTCAGCAGCAAAAACAAGCACTTTTACTGGACAGACTTTTCACAGACGCAATTGCCCACAATTACATTGCAGCAATTGCAGCCTGTTAGCGGATGCCGGCGGAGGCGATCTACTGGACCAATTCCAAAACTTGTTGTAACTATTAGTCATGTCGACTGCACATACACACACCAACATACACACAAAAGCAGACTGAGCAGGGTGTGGTACAAATGTCCCAAATTGGACCATTTTCCATGTTGTAAACAGCAGAAGTGGTTTCATGCCCCACCTGAACATCCACACATTCACACACACACACACAGGCTACATACTTTCTTTGTGCCAGTGATGTAAACATGGCCAGCTGAACGGTAGTTGTGTCTTCTCCACCAGTGGGGCTTTCCTGCGCAGTCTCCATATGTATGTACAGTAGAGCATCTTCAATTTCCTCAATCCTCAATTTTTCATTATAGCATTGGTGTTCCCTCATCTGTGAGGCAAGTTCACTGTCAGTTAGTAGCATCCCTCCCTCCCTTCATCTCATTCTCTCCCCCTCTCTAAAAGGGATTATGTCCATCAACGGGATTGCTTTTGCATCAGATCAGCTAACAGTTTTTGTCATCTGGCGTGTGTGTGTCTCTTTGAATATGTGTGTTTGTGTGTTTTCTGGTACATCATAGTTTCTACTTGATAAGCAGGCTAAGCCAGTGTAAATGTGTGCTGGGGAGTCAGTGGGTGACTGACTCAGCTGCTTGTCCATCACCCCCACGGGACTGTGGCCAAGTGCTACACAACATAACCATTGAAACACACAGTGACACACATGATCCGCTTTAAAATTGAGTAATCTGCTTTCGTGGAAAATGAATGAAAGTCACATCATAACTCAGATAAATTAATTACTAGCAATTTATAGTAAGGAAATGACTACATCCACCAACAAGGCTAATTCAATTCACTTCTTTCAATTTGCTGAGTATTTTTTTGACACATTTCTTAAAAAGCCACTGAATCAATTAAATAAACAGGACCTTACCATAGCTCAAAACATGGCAAGTCACACAGTGTATAAAAATTAGGGAAGATGATTGTTTTGAACCAGGAACAACTGCATTATTTCAACCCCATGGCAGAAATCTCCACTTTTTAAAATTCAATATGTGACTAAATGGGTGAAGAGAGGATCTCATCTGCAGTCCTGGTGGTCAGTAGTAAAACAGAAAAAAAGTGTTTTCAAGAGGTCAATTAGCTGGGCGCAGTACTGGAGTGGAAGTCATCATCATTTGCTACTGCATTTTAGTGCAGAATTAGCATGCTGTCTTTGTGTGTGTGTGTGTGTGTGTGTGTGTGTGTGTGTCTGTCACATCAGTGTCATGGTACAGGAAATGGAACAGGTGCTCTGATGGGCCGACAGCTGGTAAGGTTAGTAAGAACACACTTGTGTGCTCACAGAAGAGAGCACACACACACACACACACACACACACACACAGAGTAGTCAATAGGAAACTATGTTTGCTATTTTGTATTGCCCTCTGTTGCTTTGTGTTACTATAGGACTGAAAGCCACTGGTTAGCAGCCATGATCAATCATATTACTTAGCTGCCCTGATAAATACACTGTATATATCCTTATTCTACCTAAACCCCACACACACACATATACACTCACACACAATCACACGTACAGCTGCTGCTAACAATAAAAAGCATCCAGAGACTCTTCTAATTGCGCCATCCAGCAGCAGATCATTAAGTGAAGATTGCATTCTGCCAGCTGAGATTCAAAGAAAGAAAGACGTTCAATTAGGAAGGAAAGAGAGCAAGAAAAAAAGCAGATGAAAGACTTGGCTACTGCAGTGCATATCTGTCTTAATGAGTCATTTCGTTCCAGTCTTAAAATCGTATTTCTTTAAAACAAGTGAAAACTTGCTATTAAGCTGCAATGATAAGTCACATGTTGCAGAAACAGAGCGGAATAAAATAAAAAATAAAGAAACAAAATAATAAACTTCTACAAAAACGATTCGTATAAGCATTTTCTGATCGGCCACCTCTATGGTAATGGTCTGATTATTGATTGATGGTTAGGAAATGAGGTAGGAGATGGAACAAGGGGTCAAATTCAGACACTTTGTACAATCAAGCCCCCACCCCAACCTCACATAGAAGAAAACAAAGCAGATGTTTCAGGAACAGGAAGCATCATGTCCTTTGAGCCACTGTAAGGCCTTTAATTGGAAACATCTGTTTGGACTTGTTGTCATTGACAAACAGGTGAAACATAGTAGAATGAGAAATAAAGACCACATGTATGCATGTTTCAAATAAGGGCCTGGTTTTCTTTTTTCTTTTAGGAATTAACATTGGAGAGAATGTACACAGATTGGACTAACCTTAGTAAGGACCTAGGTATTCACTCATTTGAGGCCGTATTCTCAAGTAATACAACAATGAGTAAGGCTTTTCATATAGTGGCAACCTACAGCTGCATGTACCATCTGAGATGTGCTGCTCAGACTCCAGTGAAAAGGAGGAGTGGATTATCTGCCCGGTTATCACATGTCAGCTCCAGCAGATGGCTCGCCTGGAGCGAGAGGAGTCGATGACGCTGCACATCGCTGAAAAACAACCAGTTGTAAACCAGTTACAGCCAGTTACACCATGGTGCAACATGTCAGTGTGTCTTATGACTGACATGATGTAAAATATAAAGTGATTTGATATGTGTGTGTGTGTAGAGAAAGAGGGGGAGATCATCAGCCGTCATCACCCAGCCCTCTGCCTTAGCTAGAAAATGTGTATGGATGTGTGTGTGTGCTCCAAGGTCCAGTCCATTGTATCTATTAGATCTATGACCAAGGCCTTGGCCTATACATCACCCTGGCCAGCCCTTCATAGCCATCCCTGAGGTCATATATCTACTCAACGTGTGTGTGTGTGTGTGTGTGTGTGTGTGTGTGCCCCACCCACACGTTTGTATGTATGCTTGTTTGGCTACACTTCTACACAATTTACTCACAGTGGCTGTTATAGCCCCCTCAGTGGCTATAACCAACACACACAACCCCTTTAGACACACACGGAGCTGCTGTGGGTTGTTTGAGGAGCCCCTTGTGTGTTCTTTTAGGAAAATGTGTTATTGAAACCATGCCTTAACGGTAGTTGTTGGTCTCACCAATGACTACGCACACACACACACACAGCTACCGCTCAGCTGTCATTCACGGCCAATGAAAGACATGGTGTGTGTCTAAGTGTTAGGCTAATGGCCCTGTATAGCCCACTGTGCTAGCAGCTGGCACATCAGTCTGTGTATGTGTGTGTGTGTGCCCATCTTACTATGATGTATTAGTGTGTTATGCTTCTGAAAATGTTAAAGGTGGCCATGAGAGCACTCTAAGTGATTTTCTGGATATTAGCTTTTATTTGCTGCCCCAGAACTGCGAGCAATAAACAAATTCTACCCAATAAAATTCATCTGGGGAACACAAAAGACTAAACAAAAATACACTCCCCCTCCCTAAAACCAGTCTATCTTTAGAGAGGGTCCGGATCTGATGCAATGGTGTCACAGGTTTTAGTCTTCAACTGAGAACTAATCACTTACATTGGGAACCTCAGAAGCCTACTTGTACTCTCAAATGTATTGTAGCTGTGCAATGGTGCGCCCCAAACAAGATAGAAGAAAAACAATAAAATGCAGCAACAGGCATAACGCTTTCAATTTGAGTAGTCATATATTTCTTGTCAAACAAGGACAGTGTGACATGCATTTTTTGCACTACATGGTGCCTTTCAAAAATTCAATGAAAGGAATTAGTGTCAACGGCATGTAGAACACTTTCTGCTAACAGTCCCGCAATGCTATGCATCACCTTTTCTAGATGCAGAAATTACTGCTGTGTAACACTTCCCCTGATGATGCAAAATGACTGAACTGTCAATTCAGAGTAAACTACGGATTGTCTATTATATTCAGCGGGGAGTAGTGAATGAGTCAATCAATGGGGGCTGCTAACTATTGGTTCGACCTGTTTTTGACTTATTTTTCATACCCGAAGACGCGATCATATGCAATATGTTTTGAGGGGTTAGAACTGGTGCATGGATGGATAGCCCAGCAGGCCTACCAGTACACTTATTATAACACAAATCATGATATTTTCCTAAACCTAACCAAACTGCGACCGCTTCACATAGTTAACCACATGTTGGAAAAAAAGCCTTCAAGGCTTGTTAAAAGCCTTGTGAAAAACTGAATGAAGCGTTCAGTTTCCTGTTGTCACAAGAAATAATCCATCTAGATGCCTCCAATGGGAATATTTATCCCCTAGCAGTCTAGTTCAATATAAACTATTAAAGACAGATGCATGCTGTTTGGGGTTCTACTTTCAAGGCCTTGTGTTGTGCAAGCTGAATCATGAAGGCATTGTTAATGGAATTACTTATACAAGTTCAAATATCCATTGTGTGCAGGGCCTTTGCATGTTCTCCATGTGTTTGCATATATATATATATATATATATATACACAAGTGAGAGAGTGAGAGAGAGGAGAAGTTGACCTCATCCTGTCCAGAAAGCCTAATATAACAAACTGAAACAGGCTGGACTGATATTGTACAACCTGTGTGTGTGTTTGCCCTGTCAGTTTTTAGCTCCTCTGGACATCCTGCTGTTTTATTTATTGAACGCTCTTTGCCCATCAATTCAGTGGATTTTCAGCATTTCACTCTCGCTAAGGTGATGTTTGGAAGCAAACCCTTGTGGGAATACTGCTTAGTGATGTTTGTGCAGAGATTTCAATAGGTGTCAATTTGCAAGGACCTGCTGTTGGGACGTGTGTGTGTGTGTGTGTGTGTGTGTGGGGGGGGGGGGGGGGGGGGTGAAGCTGTTT
>JAVQJD010051379.1:0-35723 GCA_036023655.1 Nannoperca australis | reverse complement strand
GGAGAGGAGAGGAGAGGAGAGGAGAGGAGAGGAGAGGAGAGGAGAGGAGAGGAGAGGAGAGGAGAGGAGAGGAGAGGTAGAGACCAGGAAAGAAGACCAAAGATGCCGAAAATTCAGATTACTACAGCTCCAACCTGCCCATCCCCACTGTACTCCTAAAACACACATAAACACAAGCAAATTAGACATTTATACATATACAATAAGTACAGTTAACATTCATGTCAATGAAATGACAAACTTGCTGCATACTCAGGAGTAAAATGGCATAAAGTATCTGTAAATGTGCTCGCAGACACTCACTCCAAAACATAGCATGCATATTTACTTCGATCCATAAAGCATGGAAACACACTCACACACACACACACACACGCACACAGACTAAATCTCAGCCACAGAGAAGCCAGCTACGTCAGTATATTTTCACACTGCGGTAGCGTCTCTTTGTCTGTCTGTCGGCCAGCCAGCAGTAAGATGGAGGGCGAGAAATATGCTTTTAGCGAACGGCTTCACAAGACAGAAGACTGCTTTGTCATTTTTGGTTTCTGTACAACATTGTTGTAATATTAATTTCTGTCAGACGATTATTTTAGTTTGGCATTTAGTGGGTTTTTTTTACGTCAACGTGTGTGTCTGATTATGTGTACATGAGTTAGGAGGGTGTGTGTGTGTGTGTGTGTGTGTGCATATCGAACAATGCATTGATTACAGTTACTAGTTATTCACCTATTTTACACAGTTATGTATGCTGAGTATGTGAGATTTGTGTGTGTGTGTGTGTGTGTGTGTGTGTCACCATATGCGTCCACACAAACATACTAACACATACCTGGTGTGTGTTAAAATGTTTGTGTGCACATTAATGGGGAAGGGCGGCCTTCTATTCACCTGTCCACAGCATCAGCTGTTGTTTGTGTTGCCACACACACACACACACACACACATCCACACACCCACACACATGCAACAGTCACAAAGCAGGAGTTAATGTGTTCCAATCCCATCCTTGTTGAAAAGGAGAACTGCATGCAGCCTGGCACTTGCTATGTTGGGAGCACACAGAAACATGTACACGCAAACACCAGGTGTCGACAAAACAACAGGACAAGATTACAATATGATGCATCCCAATACAATGGTTCAACACATGCCACCTTTGTAAAGCTTACAGTATAATAATAATAAGAACAATATTAATAATGCATTTGTATTTTGTAGATTATACAATAAGGCCACTTTGGGATTTTCATGTATATATGAACATATAAAAGACAATTTAAAATTGTCAGTGTCATCAGTTGTACTCTTGTACTTTCATTTTAAAGATAGCCTCAGCTACTTGACCCACCTCAACAAACATACAGCAATGTCACAGCACTGTCAGATGCAAATACAATAAGTACTTTCCCCCGAGCCCAACTTTAGAAGCAGCACAGCAGAGTAAGGGGCAATATATGCTCTTTTTACCTAGCACAAGCCCTAGAGTCATTTTCAGTGCAGTTGACAGTGATGCACTGCCTAAAGAGAAAGCCATTTCAAGGGGAAAGCATCGATATGTAACACACACGGGCACAGAATAAAACCCCAGGAATGCACGGCGAGGTGGAGAAAGCCGTAGAGAATGATTCAGATGTATAGAAGGCCTCAGTGAGAGAAGGTTTGCCATTGTGTGATAAACACAAACACAGATGCATTTACGCTTTGATTTCAGGTTGCTTTTCACTGCTCACAGTGGGAGCTGTCCTAAAGAAACAACCCTCATACACACACACACACACACCATGGACTGGACTGATAGGATTAGAGACTGGTGCTATAGTCACTCTCTCTCTTTCTCTTCTTCTCTTCACCCCCCCCACCCCCCTCCTCTCACTCTCTCGAGCCTGCCAAGCCTTGATTATTCACAAGGTTAGTTTCTGATTGCCTATAGCAGTAGCAGACACAGGTTCATTATCTCTCCACCTCTTTTCCTCTCTTCCTCGCTCTCTGTCCTCCTTGCAGTATGTTTATGCATGATGGTGAAGGGAAAAAGAGATCCACAGAAATGCAGTGTGGCATATTACGTATTAAATGATCTTTGCATTTTTCATTTTTAACAGTGCAAAATCAAATAACACTTTATTTATGTTCCTACAATTTTCAATTATCTCTATCACTGTGCTGTGTTTCTTTTCCTGCAGTCTTTCCTTATTTTCCATTTAGCCAAAATGCTTTTGATGTGATAATTAGGGGATTTGATTGAGGATAAAGAGAATGATTTTGTTGGTAAAATAATTATAATAATAAACATTTATTCACCCTACTTCAGAATGTATCTATCTAGATAAGACACACCTTTTTAGATTTTACTTTATATTATCAATGATCTGGGTTGGCTTCGCATCCATAGAATGTTATTTACACCTTTGAGGACGATATCAGTTGTCAATTCTTCTTCTTATAAAAAATACAGCAGAACTGGAGGCAGGTTTTGTAGACTACAGATGACACTGTATGTCTACGTGTGGTGGTGGATATCAGTGCTGCTGCAGCAGGCTTCAAAAGGTAGCTGTCGGCCAGTTCTTCGCTGCCACGGTGGAGCTGTTGTTATAAAACCTCCACCAGTAGCTCAGACGAAAATACAGCATATGAGGAACAATTTTGGTTAGAAATGTCTAAATAAAAATTTCAATCAATTCATGTTTTTTCCTAAAACACATTTGTTTGTGAGAGTTCCGATATATTGTTACAGATAGTCTAATAATGACTGACTTCATTTATTTGTTTCACATTTGATGTCAGGATATGGAAAGAGTGTTAGTTTTCCCCCTCTGTCCGTGAGACAATGTCCCCATTCTAAGGAGATTTTGAGTTTAGTGTTGACACACGTTAGTGCTGGCTGATTAGTCGACACATAAAGGAACACGCAGCTCCTCCATCACTATTCAGCCATTTTGTCTCCCTGTCTGTCACACTGGTGGAGTGGATGTATGCGTGTGTATGCGGCTTTTGTTAAGGTAACGCAGAGCAGAGTGAGAAAGAGCAATTGAGAAGACACCGTGAAAAATTAGACAGACCACAACCAAGTCCCGATGACCCTAGAATGCTTTTTTCTTTTAATGTCACATCAGAATCGTAACATTTCAGTCATTTTTACCCCAAAAGTCAGGATTGTATAATAGCAGGGAAACACATGAAATAAAATGTTTGTTTTTTTATGATAAATTGGTGGGAACGTGTTGTGCGGGTCTGTTGTCTATTGTGTCTTAAGTGGATTAACAGAGCGGTCAGTGAGACAGACAGCCAAAGTGGCAACCATAACCGTTGTTTACAAGCTTGTGTCGCCTCTGTCGTTTCAGATTTTCATATGATACTGATTTGTTTTCTGAGAGCTTCTCACAATAGCGGGGTGGAGTTTGTGCAAAATTGTTGTGTAATCTTTTTGATAAAAGCTTAAAGGTTGGCACAGTCACATCCCACATATTTACAGACATTTTATACATTTAAAGCCTTCTCATTATTGCTGCACATAGTGAGATGGGATTCTATAGATTTGATTATCTATTTTCTATTATTTTTTATATAACAAATACAGTGCCAAATTCATAATGCAAATTCAGGATGTCCAATTCTGGTCTATAAATACCATGCAGCATGCCAAAAAAAAGTACTGTAAGCTACTGTACCTTTCTGCAGAATACTGCATATATTTTGAAATAAAATAGTTATCATCAAATCATATCAACTTAAATCTCACTTTGCAGTAGTTGTTTTGTTATATTTTTATATACAGATACCATTAAACTTAAGCTTCACAATCTCTTTTTAATAAACTAAATTCCAGTAATGCACAGTATTGTTAAATGTGTCAGTTTAGCATTATATTTATATTATGGAATTATGTAAAAAGGTATGGAAAGGCATTTTATACAACGTCCAAGGCAAAATAATTCACCACAGACACAAACCAAGTATTTCTTAGAGATACACTCTGTAATAACACTTTATTCATATTAGCATAGTTTAATATAAATTAATATCAAAGTAAATGATGTGAGAAAATTGCGATCTGATCATATTTACCCAATTTCAGCATACCAGCAGACTGGTATTCAAATCTGCTTCAGTATTAAAACTGCTGTGTATAAAAGATGCTAACAAACATTAGCTTTATTTAGTATATATACCACAATGTTCTAGATAATTGACTATCAACATTAATATATTGTTTTAAGTTCAGATGTTAAACAAGGCGTGTTTTAAATCTTACAGTGATGCTCCTACAAACCTTGTTATTAAAAGTATTTCAGTTTGAACCAAATACAACCTTCTGTTTTGGTTCTTTATTATTATAATTATCGTTGTTATAATTATTATTATTATTGCATAGATAGATAGATTAGCGTAATTAATATACCTCACTGATTGTTTTTACAATTCTTGGAGCGAATAAAACCAAATAAATTCATCTAATAAATAGACTTTACGTGTTTGAACAGTATAGCTCCCCCTCTGGCTTTCGGGTGGCTTAACATCTTAAATGCACCAAACTCAAATGAATGTTGTGATAGTGATAGAGTGTGTGCTTCATCCTTTTTTTCAATTTGGACTGCTGCCTTATTCACTTCTGTTCAAAATGTGCAATGCAAAATAGCATTTCTTTGGCTGTATAGCATATAATTACTATACAGTAAACATGCAATAATGTGTTCAGTATTGGAGTATTTACATTACTACTTTTTCTCTTTCCTCAAGTCCATTTTGTTCTTCTTCACATAATTCCACATCATGTTCTATAAATATAAAGCATTCAGCAATTACCTAAAACAATATGTGATAATTTTACCTCTAACATGATTTTCATTTCTCTCTAAATGAAAGTCCTAAACATATAGAAATGTATATATATTCTCTGCACCACACCTGAGGTGTTGTGGTTTGACTTGCTGCCTGTCACTGTGTTTCTGCTGGGGTCTCCCCACTGTAGATATATTAAGAGCCAGAAAGCCAAATATTGATGAAAAGTATGACAAAAAATACATAGCCTATATTCTTTAGCTTTTGATCAAACTGTTCATAGAGATCAAAATTTAAATAATTTCAAGTGAAGGATCTTTCAGATTTATCATCATGCTGCATATTTCTTATCTCTGCAGATAATAAATACTCACATCCTTCAGATGTATTATCTTGCCCAGATTTTCTTATCTCTACAGGTAATATACACATCTATATGTATACACTTAACCTCGTCTACAATAGATAAAAATGATAAGATTTGTATAGTTTCGTAAGTACCGCGAATTAGATGATGGTGAGATTTACCTTGAAGGCCTTGAAGTCATACCAAGTCAGACCGCATGTTTTATTCTTTTTAATTCACCTCTATTTCTCTTTTTTCCTTTTACATTTTTTTCTTCAATAGACTCAAGCTGCTCAAGGTTGTGTGTTACTGCATATGACAGCGTATTCAGTATTTCGTGTGTTGTTTAAATGTATTTGTGTGTTTAGTGTTAGGGAGCTATGCAGTGTTTATTGGGAAATACAGCAGGTCTGTGCTATCAGTAACAAAATTACTGAATGTGATATGATTTTCTGTAGTTATGCATCAAAATTTCAGCTTCAGCATTTGATCATTTATTTTGAGTGAAATATTTGTTTATTGGGATCAGTTTACCACCACCAAAAATGTATGGTGCCTATTTAAACAGTAAGACAGAAGATAAATTATATCATCCACCTCTCCACTGGTATCTGGTTGCTTTCTTGCCTTTTCTTTTTCTCGTGTTAGCAACGAGAATATAAACATCTCCTGTTTTTGTTTATTTGAAATGGCACTGAATGAGTCTTAGAATAGGAGCTTCTAGCGTGAAGGTGCACAAAGTCTGTGACAGCATTAAGAGGACGTGTGTGTTAAGCCACATTATCTTTTACCTATTTAAACGGAGCGTCTTCTCCTCACCATTGAATCTATCAACTCCATTCAGTCCTGTTAGCTTTGATTGAGGCCTGTGCTCGGCTGCTATTCATGTCCAGCCGTCTATGTAAACAGAAAAGTGCTGTTGTGATGGTGTGTGTGTGTGTGTGTGTGTGTGTGTGTGTGTGTGTCCTGCAGCCTTTTAAACTGAGGTTTAGCATCCACAATACTCTCTCTCTGTTGTCTCTTTTTCACTCTTTATTTTTCTGTCTATGTCACGCATTCTCCGTATCGTGAACACACACACACACACACACACATAGAATCAGTCAGACCTACGGAGGATCAGTCATGCTAGAGGTCGTCTATGGGCCAACTTGACATTGTTGTCTATAAGCTGCTTTGGAGCAAAAGGAGAAGTTTAAAGGACAATTCCAAATAGTTTGTACAAGAAAAGGCTTTCTCACTTCACATTTAGCTCGGTGTCAATGAACCAGGCATTGCACGGAAGGGGGAGGGAGCGTCAATTCATTCAACCTTTTCCAAATGTGAATAGAAACTCCAATTGATTTGCTAATGATATAGTATGCACTCTTAATAAGATGGATATAATGACCTTGTCCCCCTCAGAATTGGACTGTTTGGAAGAAGATTGGCTTCCTAAATTGATTAAACTGAAGGTGAAGTGAAGGCAGCCGTGCAGGATGTTGTTTTATGCTGCGGAAAGATGATTTCAGATAATTGTGATACAGCTGTTTGTGTTCGTGTTGTTACTTGAAATTGTTGAGGCTAACCAAATTACAATTATTGAATGAGTGGAAATGTACGCCCTATCACAATTTATTAAATTAATTTGAATGTAATCAATGCTCTTGGAAAAGCGCTCTCCTCATCTCAGCGGAGGATGCCTTGCTCAGGCTGCCAATGTCAGTGTCATCTTTTCATTCAAGATTTTTACAATGGAGTCTTTCACATGATTTAGTTTCGCAATTTAAATCATAGTGTACCTGCTCCAATTTTTTTGTATGTGTAGTATTTACAAAAATGTAAATAACTAACTGTATAAACAAAAATGTTTAACTATTTTTTTTAAATCTAAATCTGTGATTGTATTTTGTAAGGGATGTTTCATACTCAATCATCATTATTAACACAATAAACAAGACGTAATGATTATTGTTTGTTTATCACATTTTATCTTTTTTCCCCCTATTCTGTATATACAACAGCTGCTGTAACATACGGTACTAACTGTGATCGTTTTAGCATTGCATGGTTTATGTTTTCTATAGTTTATCTAACCAAACGACACCACGTCTGCTTCATCGTGACTAAAAATCACTGTAGAGCACAGTTTGAAATTACACTTCCCATCAAACTAACATTAACGCTCTCTCGTTGCTTGTTAAATGTATTTCTTAGTTCCTAATGGTGTGACAATAATAATGACAGTCATTGGGGCATGCTGTGTATGTGACACAAATGGCATATAAATCCAGATGTGACTGGCTGTAATGAGCAGCTGTTGACGATAATCCAGCTGATAAATGACTTTCAGACGCTTTAAACCCTTCAGCTCCAGTATCTCTCCATGTGGAGTTTAATTTGAACATGACACCACGAGATATAATGAAATATCAGGGAGCAGTGTGGTAGCTTAGTGCACCAGCCACATATTCACAGTCGTGTTGATTGAAATCCAGGGAATGGCCTCCCTCTGTCTGTCTTGTATATGATAAAACTGAGAAATGCCCTATACATGATCTTAAGTGCTGAAACTGCTCAGAATAATAGACCTGCAGACAGCCGTGAACCCTCCTTGTCTGTAGGCTCACTGTGCTCGTCTCCACGTGCAAGAAATCTCAGCATGCTGTATTGTTTAACTGTGAATAGCTGTCGTTGGGTTTCAGCTCTTTCTGACTCTCAGACCGTCAATTTCCTCCAGCAGAAATCGGAGTGAGTGTTGCCTCTCTGTCTGCGCAGGATATAGGCGGGATGGAGAACTTTCACCATAGCAACCACTAATGCAGTATAGATGCAGGGACTGAGCCTTGGCTGCCGCTGTAATAATACAGGATTCATGGAAGGCAGGTGAAATGTCATCCGGGCTCTTGTTTTAAATGAGCAAGGAGTGCTTTTGATGTCTAGTGTGGTCAACACAAAGTTCCACTTGGCTCTGCAGTGGAAATAAGGTTCCTGTACTAGTTCAGTACAACAGCATCCTTTCTATTGAGTTTCCATTTCAGCAGTTTGTAGATGACAAAAGAAACTCTCCTCAATATGGCTTCCTCTATTGCATTATTGCACCACCATTTTTTTATGTCCACTCTGCCAATATTGTCAAGTGTCTCCATCACATTGTTTCCTATATCGGCTTATACTACCCAATCCTCAAAATCCCACTGTAGACTGAGTCAAATATCTGGTCCCTGCAGTGTCCTCTCACCCTCTTCTAGGATGTGATTTTTGTAACCCCCTCTTCCTCCTCTTCACACACTGGATTACAACTGAGTAACTTTGAAAAGTGATACCTACCAGGTTTTGATTGAAGTAACTTTCTGGTTAATAATTGTATGATATTGCTGTCAAGAAAAACTACACAGTACATTCTGTGGTGAATGAGGTGATGCAATGTTTGCATGTCACATGTAAAAAATCAGTGCTCTGAAACATGCAGTGTAGAAAACTAAATAAAATAGAAGCAATGCTGCTTGGTAGCTGCTTTAAAGCAAATTCATCCATATTCCTGTGTATTATTGAGCTCAAAGTCTATTTTATATTATACGTATATACTAATAATATAATAATACACGAGGCCTCTTTTGTTTAATTCCCCTTGTCTAAATCAGTGAATCTTTATTCATAACCAAATTGGATTACTTAGAGAAATAAATAGTTGCAGCTCTACAGTTTCTTCAAAAGAAATGACATGTTTGTTTTGCCCCGCTGTGTGAGAGCTATTTTTCAAGAAGGCCATAAGTCACAACCCTCTACACGAGAGTGTCAGTCCAAAACAAACATTCCTTCCATGTAGGCCTGTTTTGTGCGTTTCCCTGACCTGCGCTGCTGTTGCTGTGTGTGTGTGTGTGTGTGTGAGTCCCTGTGTGTGGGGGGTGTTTGTTTTTTCTACCCCTATCTATAGCTCTGTCCTGCCCCTTTCTTTCACAGTTAGAGAAAGGAACCACACCCCTAAGCCTTTGGCCTAGTGTATGTGTGTGTGTGTGTGTGACGGTTTGCTCTCTTGGGATTTGGGGATTTCTACTGCAGTCTCTGTTCCTCAGCAATTGTTACTCAACACTAAATACATATACTATAATAAAATCAACATAAGGACGTTGTATAAAAGCTATAATATGCGTCACATAAAGTTACCCAAAAATACCCACATTTGGACACACACTCCACTATATGCTTTACTGCTCTTTCAACTCACAGCATAGACACATCTATACAGGACATTTGAAAGGAAGTTATGAATGCACACATAAAGTATACACATAAATGAACACACACATATGTCAACACAAGCATACATACAGACACAGGATTGTACACTCGAACACTTCGAATATGACCCATGCTTTTCTTATCCTATTAACCCCCAGGGAGCCCAAAACCTTCCTGTATCCGTGTGTTTGTGTGCATTATTTCTCTTATCCCGGGTTCAGTGTTGTCATGGGCTCATCCTCCGTTTAGTGAGAGCAGAAAGCACACACGCACACGTGCCGTTTACTCACAATCACGCATTAAGCTGGGTGAATGCTCAAGTCAGGATAATTGTTGATTCTGTCAAGGTGTGTGTTTGTGGTGAAAGCAAGTAACAATGTATGCAATCCCCTGTGCTTTGCTTATGTATGCTGGTCTGTATTATAATTTATAATCTGCTTTTGTTTTTTTCTGTTTAAAACTGTAAGACACACATGGAAAACACTGTGTTGGACTATTTATTCAGTCTTTTTTTTATGTAAACCCTGACGATGTTTTAGTATGATAACTTTGTTAGACCAGCTCCATGGAGATTTTATGGAAGACGAAGGCTTCATCTTTACCCAATGAACAGATTCATACTATTAGCTTATTACTTAAAGTGAATTGACCTCAGCCCTGCTCGGAGCATGATGTTGGATAGCAGCCAAATATTACCAGCAAAGATACACAATAATTCAATCAGTATGGAAATACATCTAGAAATCAACCTTGTCCCGCAAGTGAGCATTTGACACATCTTTTGACAGCTTCGAATAAATATTGTATATTGTATTCCATCGATGATTTATTTACACACAAACAAATGTGCCATTATGATTACATTATGCTTTTTATAAAACGTGCTGTCTTGATGTGCATACCAATCTGCATTTATCAATAAATTACAGGTGTAAATACTGATCCAGCCCTCACGCTGCCATGATGGAGCATGAAACAGCTTGTCCAGCTGGAAGAACAAGTGCTGTGTGGGCTCCCTGAAGTGGTGCAACACTGGGTCATTGGAGAGCCACAGCGTGTTTGGGAACCGAACATTCTGTGTTATTTCAGCACAGCCTGTTGGATGAAGGGCCATTTCACAGGCATTATGGATTCATCTTTGGCAGGATCTGCCAAAATTGGATGTTTAACCTCACATGTCCTAGAGCTGAGAGTTCTTCTGTGACAAACCAGGATAGAGAGGATTGAATCTGACCCACATTGGGTTAAACATCACACACTTCTAAATGTATTGAAACTGACTCCTGAATAAAAAGATGAAAATATAGTAAGTATACACATCCGTCCTAAGGTGAGTGTAATCCAAACCCTGAAAAATTATTAAATTGACATTATATTTCACTAATGTATCACTCAATTCAAAAAGAAGACTAGTGGGCATCTGTCTAGTCTTTTCCTCCAATACACTTTATTATTTTGTTATAAATAAAATACTTTTCAATGTACAGTAGTGTTGTAGTTTCTACACTTCTCCTCCACAAACAGAAAAAAGCAGAAAAAGTCCGACTTGAACAGCCATGTCATCACCTGATGTCATGCTCAGGTAAAAAAGGTGACCTTTTCAAATGTACAGTTGTATTTATTACTCCACCTTCCTGTTATACACAGAAAAACATGTTCACAGCTGAAGCCTCCCATCTCTTCCTTCACTTATAAATTGTTATGTTGGGCTGATGTTATGATGTTACCAAGTTCAGGAGTTACATGAATGTGATTTGCTTTCTTGCATTATCAGAAACAAACATAAAAACAATGCTGCTCTTCAATGAAATACTTTGACACAGATACACTAAATGCATAGACAGTTTGCTCGATGCAGAATGAGTTTCACAGACGTCACAGATTAGACTTCAGTAGGATTTTCACAGACAGCAAATCAGATTTGAACCCTGTGCTCTTAATCCAGACCCAGCGGTCAGACAGATATATGGTGACAATCTGATTCTGATTGAAATGTATTTCTAACTCTGTAACTGTAGCGTTTCTCCCTCTCTTGAAACACTGTCAATCCTCTGCTGTCGTTTTCTTTTTTACATTATTTATTCATTTTGCTTTTTCTAGGCATTGTGTGACAGAAATAACATACAGTTTTGGTTAATAATAAATCAATTACAGGGACATTTACATTTCTAGACTAAGACTGGAGTAAAAGATAGCTGTATAGTTTCATCAAATAAAACTCTACAATGTGCAATAATAATACACACACACACACACACACACACACAGTGCTCTTCTACTCATATACGTATAATAATAACGTTAAAAAATAATATAAATTCAAGGGTGGAAGCAATGAACTTGAAACATAAACCATTATGAGTAATATAAACAGCTACATTTTCTAAATGGTTTTGGAAGTGTTATATTCCTAGAAATCCTCTTTTTAGGTTGGGTAAGCTCTGTTTGCACTTGTGAACAGGTGAACTGCTGTATTACAATCTAACACAGGCATTATTATGTCAGACACTGCATGTACCATTTTCTTCATTCAGAGATACAGAGTTCATGACAATACGTTTTAATAAATTGGATCCTATACCCACAACCACAGTCTTTTGTGTTTGATATTAAGAATATCTACTGGAAATGTTGAAGGTTAAGTGCCTTGCTCAAGGACAATAGTTAGTATTTTAAATGCAAACCACGAAACTCATGGTCACCATCCTGTCTCTTAACAATTACGCTGATATATGTTTGGGACCTAGAATGTCATGTCATCCTGTTTTTTTGAAGTCACTCACTGTGCCATGATTTCGTACCTGTTTGAATATACCGGCATGCTCCTGTGAAATCACGTGACTGCATGAACTGAGCCATTTAATTTCACAAATCATGTCTATATATTAAACTGACTGACAGCAGTAATTCTCACTGTGGTTTGAAAGCTATTCCAAATCAAATCAATCACGCTCAGTAACCATCATTTTCCATGTTGCAATATAATGACACAGGGTGGACTCATTCTAGGTGATGTGCTCATATTGTGTACACTGGCTGTTGATGTAATTCCTGTATATATCATGGGACTGCTGCATTGACTATTTTGAATTTTTTGGCTTTCAGTAACCTATTCCACCCACATACTGTAAATAAGAGTTAATGAAAAAGCCTGTAGGCAGATGACAAGAGAGGATTTTACCTTTGTTTGCCCATGAGGTAGCACATTACCTGCTCGCTACCTTTTATAACACAGAGATTAAGGGACCAAACACTGACTAGAGGCCTTGTAATGCATATTTAAATTTCCTACGTGGCCTATCCAATAACTTAATATTGAGCCAAATAGAAAGTCATCTGAAAATTAATAGCCACAACTCTGTGATCTCAGACTAAAGGGTAGATCACACTATTCACTTGAAGGACCTCGACTATGTTCATAGATCACTAAATGTGTGTTAATGACTGAATATGCTTTCTAATGCAGTCAGGAAATATGATTAATCTAATTCTACAATATTTTGAAGAAATAATCCTTTTAGCAATGCATGCTTTGTTTGATCAATTAAGTCTACAATTCAATTGCCTGAATGTTTTCTCTCACCCAAGTTGTGAAAACAGTAGTGATGAATAACTTCCTTTAAATATTTCCTTAGAATGAGAGATTTAATTCACAAACTCAACTGAGTAATCAACAACTCTCTAGGAATCACTGACATTCACCCCTTTTTGCTGAACACAAGGTGCTCCAACCTTCTTAGTGAATTTGCTTTATTGCCTGTAGGCCTAATCACACACTTGTGTTTAGGAAGCTCTGTACTCAATGAACTACTTTGCTTTACTTACACATGTAGCCTTCAATAACAATTTGAATGTCTAAAGCATGTCCACTGTTTTGATTGACTGCCAGTATAATTAAAAAAATATCTCCTTGTTGAGTTTTTGTTATTTGCAATGTTTATTATTGTGTTTTATTTATCACCATTTGACTCTTGGCATCATCTAGGTTTTTGAGTGGCAAATACATGTATGGTAGTGCAAATGATACCCACATATTTTCCCACTGACTTTCCATTACTGTGTTTATTACTGATAATGTAGACTATTTGAACTTGTTTTTAAATCTGAGGTTATTTGTTAGTTGTATTGGCGCAGGGCACAAGTGGTGATAGTAGTGGTGCTGATATGAAATCACTGTATAGGTGAGGGAAACAGTCCCAAGAGTTAACTTGGGGAAAGGAATCAGAGTTCCCTTTTCTAGTCTGCCGGAACTTCTTTAAATTGTGTATTCATACATTGATTTGGGCTTGCTTTAGTTTATTAAATCAACTAAAACTCACAACTGAGGCATGTAGTCTTTATTGTAGGTACGTGTGTGTGGAGACAGGTAAGAGTGACATAAATTAAAGAGTTATCCGAATTTAGTTTCTATTTTATTCGAGCGCACGGCAGGATATGTGACCACTGGAGGTGTTCTCCGGTCTATATAAAAGCGCCGCCATCTTACATTTTTCAGTCACTGCTGTTCCGGCGAATTTGGTGGTGACTGCGGAGGGAGTGGACTGGGGCTCCCCGCTGACGCTCGTCTTCGCATTTTCCTTGACTTTTTCCATTTCTTGGTGGGTTTTATTCTCCAGGATCCAAGTGGACGGACTTTCTGTGTTGACAAGGGTAGGCTTCATCATTGAAATTATCGGCTCCACTCAGTTTCTCCTTCTTTTCCTGTCGGGCTCTCTCTGAATGCCAGCAGGAATGGAGACTGTTGTTGTGTGCGGGCCGGTCGGGGATGCTGCTGCCGCAGCTAGTGAGCCAGCTGCTTTCACGGCAGATATTTGGGATATGCCATCCACCTCCTAATGGAAACTTGCCTATTTTACAGACTATACTGGTTAACTTTATGATAGCACGGGGTTGGTGTTGGGTAATATAGACAGGGGGTAACATTAGCTAGATATATATGATGGATTTGATTGCCACTCTTTATACGGAAACCTTAATTTGGGAGTACACGCCGATGTTGTGTTCTCGCTTGTTTGAATAGTTAACGTTAGCTAACGATAGCGGCCGTTTGTTAGCTTAACTACTATTAGCCTAATTGTGCCGCTGGCCACATTCCACGATTCCGACTCCTGTTTGCTCGACTTGGGTTTCGCCTCTTTGGTCGGCAGTTTTTGCAGCTGGTTTGGGTAACCGAGACTTGATATGGGGTGAAGATACACGCGTATGAAGCTCGGCGTACCGTGGCCATGTGTTACAGCTGTACACGTTACAACTAAGTTAGCAAACGTATATTACCGTTAGCAAAGTCACGAAAACGGGCTCAGTGTGTTAACGTTAACGGAGATATTTCGTCGGAAGTTCAGTTGGAACTGATAACCGTTTGAAACTTTAATGTTAAATCGAGCTCGTTGCTAGCAGAACCGTTCAAAACCAATATTGAAGGTTTATATTTAAGTTTATTTGCGGCCAAAGGCCCGTGAGTGTGTTTTCTACTCGTCCTTTAAACAAAGACCGACAAATTCCTCCCAGCCGTTGTGCTTCGGGAGGAAGACGAGGAGGAGCCACAGTGTGAAATTTGAGTCGGTGGTGTTGGAGCAAGAAAGTCAGGGCAGCCAGCAGCTGTGGGACTGGGAGAGGGGGTGCAGCGTACCATTATCTGGATTGTTGGTATGTGCTCTGCTTTTATTAAATTTTATATTGGTTGTTTACTTATTATCATGGCCCCTTTGCACAGTCAGGGGTGTGTTTGGCTGCTCGAGAGGGACAGGCGGGTGTCCACGGGGAAAAAAGTTGGACACAGCTGCTTTTCGCCATGCGACCGTTACGGAAAACAGGCGATACGGATGGTTTCAGTGGAAAAGGCTGTTTGTTGCATGTTGTTTAGTGTCCCAAGACGATTTTTTTTACACGTCAGTGATTTATGTTTTGGTTTCATCGGAAAGCGATTTTGGCGATTAGATGTGGAGATTAAGCCGCGGCTCGAGGGTGTTGACATCAGCGGCTCCAGATTGTGTTTAGCCGCCGAGTCTCTGCGACTAAACTGCTTCATTTTGAATAACGCGGACACGCGAGCGGGGCGATATTTTACATTTAACAAATTACTAAACTCTCTCCTGTTTCCATGTCCCAGAAATCAATGCGTCGTCTTTGGGCTTCGGGTTTGTTTTAGAATGTGTTGAATATATTTAGTTTGTATTCCTGCGGCCCCTCAGCGAAGTCCCCGATCCCATAACACCGCGGAACGAAAAGATCAGTTAAATCTGTCATCTCGTCATCAACATTTTCTTCTAACGATGCATAAAAATCTTTAACACGGAAGGAAGCGTGGGTGCAGGTTACGAGACCGGTAGTGGTGTGTTTTGAGGTAATCCACTTGCCTATGGTTAAGGCGACGGTTACCGTGAACCTTTAGTTGTTACCTA
Source organism: Nannoperca australis (assembly GCA_036023655.1). Classification (NCBI taxonomy): domain Eukaryota; kingdom Metazoa; phylum Chordata; class Actinopteri; order Centrarchiformes; family Percichthyidae; genus Nannoperca; species Nannoperca australis. The sequence continues at coordinate 19,976 of JAVQJD010051379.1, read as the reverse complement.
ATACTGCAATCTCTCTCTAGTGACCTACCTGTGTCCGCATTCACATGGTATATTGTGTGCAACTTGTAGGCAGGATTTTAAAGGCACAAGTCTGTGTGACAACAGTGATCATTTAAATTAGAAACTACATGTATATTTCTGATAAAAGCATCTGTCCTCATTGACGAGGCAAGGAAAAGATCAACCACTTTGTATAAATTGAGGTTCAGTTTAACACCCATTGTCAAAATTATTTCAAGCAATTTACTTGTTTTGGAGAATACATCTGTACGGATTCGTATGACTCTCAACCTATTCAATCTTATTTTTCTCTGTGAAGTAGGTTGATAAATATTGAGTGGAACCAGGGGAAAGTCATCATCGTGTGGACGTTGCTCGGGTGTTTCCTGGAGCTTCTGTTTCTCCATCATTTTGCAGCTGAGGCAGACCAAACACTGCAGCGGCTGCAGGCATTGAGCTCATTGTGTTGTTGGCAGCCGGCAGTGAGAGCTGCTGCTGCTGCTGACCCTGCACATTACATGGCCAACACTGAAGCCTCTGGCTGCTCCCGTCTCTGCTTGTGCCGATAATGCAGCTTATTTGGGTCATTTACTCACATGGATGTATTGAACTCTGTGTTTTTTTCACTTGGCTGTGAAGGTGTTCAGGTGGATTTAGCTCTTTTGAAGTCCTCTTCTCACTTATTGCATTTTTCTTTAACTCGAGCGCTGTGTATTTCCTCCAAACAAATTAAATTTGTATAATTATTTAAATGCCACAGCATGTGAGGAAGAGACTGTAAAAGTGAGCCACAAATGTCTACAGGCTGAAAGAGTGATTTGATACAATTTTGAGGGAGTGTGGTTCATACACTGATTTATTTTTTTTGAAAGTGGCATATGATACTGTCTTCTTTACACAAGGTAAACCTCGAGGCTCACCGGAGCTCGCTTCATGGCTGCCTGGCTCAAATCTGCTGACAGAATGGCTCTTTTTTCCAGCTAATATGATTGGAGAGTTTGGTTTGCTCGGTTGCTTTGAATTCCAGCACAGAATAAAATATATTATTTTCAACCCTCCTATTATTGGTTTATTTAGAGTTTCTACAAATTAAAAGGGAAAGAGGTGATATCCAGTGCAGTGAATTTCATTTCAGCTTGAGTGTGTTTTAGAAAAAAGATTTCCCACATAGTGTTTAGATAATTTTTTAAACATGGGAATATTAGACTAGGTGTCACCATGGACCCTTAATAACCTTGTTTTATTTTATTTGTGGGAGTTGAAATGAAGTTATCTCATGATGGCTGTCAGTTATCTGGCTTCGTGCCTAATCCTGATTGAAATATCCTCTGTAAGTTAGTGAGATCTACATGTGGGAAGTCCTGATGGTTCCAAGAGCCATGGTTGCTACCCTTTTTGAGACAAATCAAGTACCTTGCCAAACATTCTTTCATGGTTGAAGTAAGCTTTTCTTGGATTTTCTATTTTTTCTAAAAAAAAAAAATTATAATTTGGGGCCTTTGTGTACTATCAAGGTGCTAGGTGTGCTTTGTGCAGCTGAGTCTCAGTCCAGGATGTTGGGAGTTGTTCTCATGCTCTGACTAGAGCTAGCCGCGTGAGAACCAAACCTCGTCCCAGCAGATAGTTATGGTTGTGCTGGTTCACCTTTACCATCCTGTTTCTCATTCCTCGTTCAACCACTGATGAACTCTGACTCTGCACAGACTGTTTTTCTTTACTACATTCAGAGCAGTGAAACGGACTGAAGTACACTATTCCTGGCCATTCATTTCTGTACGGGAACAGTAAGCCTGTCATTTGAGTGTTGTCTTGGGACAGCGGCGCTGTGATTACTCTTCCCTTCATAAGGCTCTGTGTGCACGCACATTACCTCGTCTTCTACGTCTACATTTGTTTGCCAGGAAGATAAAATACCCCGTTGATGGATCTATCCAAGCACAGCTTCATGTGACTTCCTCCTCGGTCCCAGCTCCCAGAGGGTGCATATACCTCAATTCATCCCACACACTGCGACCAACACAGCCAACTGACTCTGGTGACTGGTGTGTCACTCATTAGTCATCTGGTTTCAATTATATGGCTTTTAACTGGACCATGCACAACTCGACATATTGGATTTCACTTCTGGCTTCAAAGAAACCTCGTTCAGATGTTTGTGGCTGGGCTGCTTGCCTGATAGCTAGAACTCTTACTGTAATGACTTTCTTTGTGTTAACGGTCAGTCTGACTTTAGGGTAAGGCTGCCATTTGTGTGTCTCAATTGGAGACCAGACGTTGCGTGTTTGCCCATCAAAAAAAAACCTATTATCGGCTCAGTTTCCAAAGCCAGATGTAAAGACCCACATTTTCCACCAGTGTGAATGATAAATGGTTCCACTGTGCGCTTTGATTGGATGTTTGATTTGTATGCAGCCTTGTACTGGACATATGGCTCCCATTAGGGCAGGGCCAGGTTATGTGAGGGCAGGCCTGCAAAGCTCGGGAGGATGGTGTGTGAACAGAGAATTAGAGTTGGTGCGTTTGTGGTTGGAAGCAGCAGTCTTGGAGCCTGACTCAAGATTGTGTTTTAATGACACAGCTGGGCTGGTGTGGGTGTGAGAGGAGGGAAGTCATTCAGAGCACTAGTTTAGATTTCCTTGGGTCTATTTGCATATTGGCAGCCATTTAACTTCACAAACTCCTACACACTCACTGGCACTCTTGCCAGACTGTTTCTTACCACTTCTGTTTGTACTTTGTAGGCCATTTAGTCTTCTCTTTGTGCTTTATTTTTTTTATTGAATTCTATGATATTGTAGCGCAGCAAAAAAAAATCTATTAAATCTGTAGAATAAAGTAGTGAGTAACTGCAGGAATCTTAAGTATCTGTTTTTTATTTTGCTTGGTATTTGCTAGCACAAGCTCCAACACTGCGTCTTGAATCTTTGTCGCGCACTCAAACACACACCAAGTTGCATTTTATCTTTTTAGTAGAGACCAAAGATCAGGAAGGACTTTTTCCAATACGTGGTCCTCCAATATTCAAAACCTGTAGTCATATCTCAAACGTAAGCAGTTCCAACTGAATATGTTTTTCCTTCTAATACAACAGGGTGACCACAGGGTCAATTAGAGTTAGCCAAACTCAATTCTGTTGTCTGCTAAATGCACTCTGTGTGCCACTTACATTTTGGCTAAAAGGTTTTAGAGGGGGAAAAACAAGACTGTTTTTGCTTCCTGGAAACACAGTGGTGGGCCTCTCAGAAACAGTTGTGGTGATCACGTCACAAATATTCAGACAGCTAAAGGTGATGTTTCTGAAAACGGAATGTCGGTATGTAGCTCACACCTACAACAGAAGATGCAGTTTAAGGGAGGCGACTCTGATATCACTACCGTTTAACATAACCGGTTAATGCAAATGCACCCTCTGGGACTTAATGATCTCTGGCAGAACTCTGCATTTCTTGTGCAGTGCAAGTCTCTGCAAAAGTAATTGGCCATTTCACTGGTCGAGATGATTTATTACATTGTGATTTATTCTATTACAACCTTAAAAATCAGAAATAATGTCCCTGCATTCAGAACGATCACATAGACTTGGAATATTTGATATTTCTCAGGGCCGTTTCTTTTACACCGGCATCAAAGTTGCCACAATCACAACATCTGGCCTCTGACAGTAACGCAGCCGCACACCTGCTGCATCAAGGCTTCTGGCAAGAAGAATTTTAGTTTCATTAGCAATATAAGTTAATAACTTACCGACTGTCTGTAGTGTTAACAGTCCTAACGGATGCTCTGTCAGGCAACAGCGTCATACTTGTGTCAGAGCAGCGCATGCTTCCTGTATGTCATCAGAGGGAGATGACACACGGTATAAACGTGGTTGTACTTGGTCTGAATGGGTTTTCTCAGTGTGCTGAACAAATGTTGGGTCCACGTCAACCGTGTCAAATGAAGGTGAGGTAAATGAAGTCTGTTGGTGTCGTAGTTCTTGTCAGCAGGCCTGTGGTCTTCAGTGCAGGAAAGTCCATCTTGTTGGTCACCTCTACGTTCTCTAGTGAGGCAGGAGTCAGTTTATGCCTCCTTTTTGTTGCTATACCCATATTTTCCTCCACTGTGCTGTTTAGTATGTCCAGACTGCAACGCCTGATTTGAAAAGGATTTGGTTTGTATTTTCCTGTAGAATTTATCTTAGAATAACCACAGATGCACTTTTGAGAGGGATTTCTGAATCTTTGCATACACCGCCCATTTGTGTCTCATTTTAGCTGGGATTTTCTTCTGCATTTCTCCCATTTCCTGCTTTTGTGTTACTGTCAGAACATTTATCTTTGAGTATGAATTCAAAAAAACACCTCCGTTTCAATTTGCCTTGTTTATTTCTGAATTAATCCCCCCTCACTTGCTCTACCTCTCCCCTTCCTTTGCCAGTGTTGACTTTCCTGCAGAGTGCGGTTACAGCTTCAAAGCCAGCGCATATATGCGTATGCCTGCCTCCCTCCTCCTGCCTTTTTTCCCTCCACCCAATGCTCCACTTCCCCTGTCCTTCCTCACCTAGATAGTTGCTAGCTGCTACACTTAATGGTGGCTTTGTGTGCGAGCTGCTGCTGTTTGCATGTCTGGCTCGAACAGAAGAGGGAGGAGGCAGGAAAGGAAAGAAGGCACTGGAAAGTCAGTTGCTTTGGAGCAAACACTGCAATTCACTTCATTCTTTCCCTGCCTTCACCTCTGCTGTGATCTTTTGTGTTACGGTAAACTGGCTAATGTTTGACTGGAGTGAAGGAGGACTGGCAGTGAGCAGGTTGACAATGATGGAAGGTGAGGTGGCACTGATGCAGTTTGACTGACTGCTTTTCTTTACTGTTTCAGATCAGGAAGCTGTCGGCCGCGGTTTGAGAAAGGAACATGGCTTCCCAGGGTGAGTTAACAGTTTTAGACACGCTCACACACTTCACCTCCTTGCTCTTTACAGCTTCCAGTTCTCACACAACACACTGTTAAACTCCGTCTTGTGCTGCTGCAGAGTTGTTCTCATTGGAGCAAAGTGAATTAGTTATTGATTTCAATGTAAAATCCAATGTTTGAAGAGACTTTGACTGAATCACACACATCATTATCAAGTAATGGCATAAGATGCAGACTAGAAATCCATTCATTGCAGTGGCTATAAATATATAATCCCCGTGCCGCTCACACAACATACAATGTTACTGTCATTTAATTAACTGTCAAATAATTCGCCACGGTAATAATAGTGATGGCATTGTTTAGGATCTTTTATATCTGATGGGATATTTCCTTGCCAGCTCACCTAAAATGAACTCCATGTTGTTCCTTACAACACTGACTACCTGCTTAACAACAATATGATATAAATTGCATGTGTCTGTCTCTAATACTTGATCTCTTTCCAGCTGATCTGATGGAGCTAGATATGGTCATGGAGCCAGACCGTAAGGCGGCAGTCAGTCACTGGCAGCAACAGTCTTACCTGGATTCAGGCATCCATTCAGGGGCCACCACAACAGCCCCCTCCCTCAGTGGGAAGGGCAACCCGGAGGAAGAGGATGTCGACAACCAGGTCATGTATGAGTGGGAGCAGGGCTTCAACCAGAACTTCTCCCAGGAACAAGTACAAGGTCAGTCACAATACTTTCAGCAAATGGTTTTGAGGAAGATCTGTTTATTGCGCATTAACATCTTGGATCTGTGGTCCAAATAGCAGCCGAATCCCGATATATTCACAAAGCTGTTCTGTCTCTTCTAGACATAGATGGTCAGTATGCTATGACGCGTGCTCAGCGGGTGCGTGCAGCGATGTTCCCAGAGACTCTTGAGGAGGGCATGCAGATCCCCTCTACACAGTATGACGCAGCAAACCCCACCAACGTTCAGAGGCTGGCAGAGCCCTCGCAAATGCTCAAACACGCTGTGGTCAATCTGATCAACTACCAAGATGATGCTGAGCTGGCAACCAGAGCCATACCAGAACTCACCAAACTACTCAATGATGAGGACCAGGTACTTACCCTAACCAGGCTAACAAGTGTCATTTTGTTTTCCCTACTATCCCCCCCTAATCTGTGTGCGTCTCCTCCAGGTTGTAGTAAACAAAGCAGCAGTGATGGTCCACCAGCTGTCAAAGAAAGAAGCTTCTCGCCACGCCATCATGCGCTCCCCTCAGATGGTGTCTGCTATAGTGAGGACCATGCAGAACACAAATGATGTGGAGACGGCTCGCTGCACTGCAGGAACACTCCACAACCTGTCCCACCACAGAGAGGGGCTGCTGGCTATCTTCAAGTCTGGAGGGATACCAGCTCTAGTTAAAATGCTCGGGTATGTGAAAGAAGGTTTTCTGCCTTGGTTTCCATTTAATTGAGGAAGCACTGTGGTGGGATGTCAGTTTTTTAACATCAGCATGACTTCGTTTTCTCATTCTTATCGACTTTGATAAGCGACACGTGGAAGATTGTAACTAGTTGGCTCAAAGGCAGAGGATGTGGAGAGGACGGGCCTTTTGAGAAACCAAATCCAATCCATGCTGTGATTAGCTGAGGCTATTTCCCAGTGGCATCGTAATCTAAAGGACCTTTCCTTTGTTTTGCAGTTCACCGGTGGACTCTGTCCTGTTCTATGCCATTACCACCCTCCACAACCTCCTTCTGCACCAGGAAGGAGCCAAGATGGCTGTCCGTTTAGCTGGGGGTCTACAGAAAATGGTGGCTCTGCTCAACAAGACCAATGTCAAGTTCCTGGCCATCACCACTGACTGTCTCCAGATACTGGCCTATGGAAACCAGGAAAGCAAGGTGTGGTGAGAAGGGAATACTGTGTTAAAACCAGTATTTTTACACAGATGTAATGGTAATAAATGTTGCATTTTATTTGTAAAGTCATGAGCATGAAAACCCCTGACCTCTCTTGTGTTCTCTTGCTGTGTAGTTGATCATCTTGGCCAGTGGTGGCCCCCAGGCATTGGTCAACATCATGAGGACTTACACCTACGAGAAGCTGTTGTGGACCACAAGCCGCGTTCTCAAAGTGCTGTCGGTCTGCTCCAGTAACAAGCCGGCCATCGTAGAAGCTGGTATGTTTGGTCTCCTGACGGTGTTTGCAATATGAGCTTGAATGTCATTCTACTCTGTATTCATGGCTTCTTTCTTTAGACTCATTTTAAGTGCATTTAGAACAGATCCCTCTGCAGTGCAAACAGATTTGTCATGCGTAAACACCAATTCATTCCATTGTCCTTGTGTCCAGGAGGCATGCAGGCCCTGGGACTCCACCTGACAGACCCCAGCCAGAGACTAGTCCAGAACTGTCTCTGGACTCTCAGGAACTTATCAGACGCTGCCACCAAACAGGTGATGAGAACTACTTCGTGTAGTAACATCTAAAGCTTTTTTTGTCAGTGAAAGACATTGAGAATAACTTGGAGACGCAGGAGGTTCATTCCCTCTGAGCTTTTAAAAAAAGCACCGCTCAGCAGAAAGATGAGAAACGCACTTGAGATGTTTTGTCTTGGTAGAAAGCATTTAGTCTGCACTTGATACTGTGTAGCCAGTATACTGTGATGTTCTTGCTAACTTCCCCGTTGTCTGTCTCTTCAGGAGGGAATGGAAGGTCTGCTGGGAACTCTGGTCCAACTGCTCGGCAGTGACGACATAAACGTGGTGACTTGTGCTGCTGGCATCCTGTCGAACCTGACCTGTAACAACTACAAGAACAAGATGATGGTCTGCCAGGTGAGTACATGTTAGAATCTGTTTACTATTTAGTTTCTCTTCATATTCCTGTGACTTTAGAATTAAAGATGAAATAAACTGATATTTTCCTCCCTTGTGGTTCCCCTGTAGGTTGGAGGTATTGAGGCGTTGGTTCGCACGGTGCTTCGGGCCGGAGACAGAGAAGACATCACAGAACCAGCTATTTGTGCCCTGCGTCACCTCACATCTCGACACCAGGACGCCGAGATGGCCCAGAACGCTGTGAGACTGCACTACGGCCTGCCCGTGGTCGTCAAGTTACTGCATCCGCCATCACACTGGCCACTCATTAAGGTACACACAGACGTGCCAGCAGCATCCGGTCACATAAGCCGTTTGTCAGCATGATGTGGCAAATGATTTTCACTGGAAACATCCCCACACTGTGAATCTAAAACAAAGAGCCAAACCTACCTTTAAATGCCCAGAACTACATCTGTGGACAAGTGCACTGAGAAAGCAGCGCCTTGCTGCTGGAAGTTGCTTAAACCTGTTGTACAAATCCTACACCTGAGTGTCGAGCCCGGGCCTCTAGTTTATTGTACATGATAAAATAAATAAGCATTTGTTTTATTAGTGTCCGTGGATTGAGAACAAACTAGTCCCAATTTAACACAATCTACTTGGTCAGAAGGAAGGATGCATTTTAAAAACATTGTGAATACAAATGTGCATTCTTGATCACATGTGGCTACCCTAAAGTTGACAACGGGTGTAATTTACATGTAAATGTGTTTGCCCATCAGGCCACAGTCGGTCTGATCCGTAACCTGGCGCTGTGCCCTGCAAACCACGCTCCTCTGAGGGAGCAGGGGGCCATCCCCAGACTGGTTCAGCTGCTGGTCAGAGCACACCAAGACACGCAGAGGCGCACCAGCATGGGAGGCACGCAGCAGCAGTTTGTGGTGAGAACACTTTGAACACGCCTCCAACAAAACATGAGCATGCCATGATTAATGGGGCATGTAGTCACTGAGCAGAACACACACACACACACACACACACACACACACACACACACACACACACACACACACACACACTCTGCCCAGAATAATTTTAACCTGACCTAGAGCTGATGTCAGATTTGATTCTGACCAGTTGTGCTGTAATTATCTTGGCCACTTCAAAAACTGACACTAAATTCAACTACTTGTGTTTAGGAGGGAGTTCGTATGGAGGAGATTGTGGAGGGCTGCACAGGAGCACTTCACATCCTGGCCAGAGACGTCCACAACAGAATAGTCATCAGAGGACTCAACACCATTCCACTCTTTGTACAGGTAAAACACCATTTGTCATGTCAGTTTTGTTCTTGTGTTCACAAGTGAAATGAATATTGAGATGTTGATATTCAACGGTGCCACCGACTCCAGGGATTCTACACTGTAATGTGACTGAATTGTTCCAGGTGTCATTTTGGATTGAACAGTGACTGTAAATAAAGTAATTTTTTAAAGTCATGTTGAGGTAGTTTGAAGAAAAGAAACCCTTCCACCCATGTTTATTTAGTTTACCACCTGTTGCGTGTGCTTGCTACCATTTCTAAGCAGCCCTGTGTGTGTGTGTGTGTGCGTGTGTGTGCAGCTGTTGTATTCTCCCATTGAGAACATCCAGCGTGTAGCAGCAGGCGTCCTGTGTGAGCTGGCCCAGGATAAAGAGGCCGCGGAGGCCATCGAGGCTGAGGGAGCCACCGCCCCGCTCACAGAGCTGCTGCACAGCCGCAACGAAGGAGTTGGTATGTTTCACAAAAACACTCTTTACTTATGGCCGTCTTTCACACACTGGCTACTCTTCAGATGTTCAGAAGAACCAGTCAAACTGAAAAACACCTAAACACTGTCTTTGGAGAAGTTTTCCATGGACAAGCAAATTATTGATGATGTAACTGTTATCATGATTACCCAGCCTCCTCTCTGATGGTTGTAATAGTTCTTTGACTAACCCGCCGACCCATCTTCCTTCAGCCACCTACGCTGCAGCTGTTTTGTTCCGTATGTCCGAGGACAAACCGCAAGACTACAAGAAGCGGCTCTCTGTAGAACTCACCAGCTCGCTCTTCAGAACGGAACCAATGGCCTGGAACGAGGTATAAACACTCAATCAGCTTTGGTCTTGAATTAACTAACTGGTCTTACTGAAGCCGTTGCCACCCTGCTCATCCATGTCTGTGTTACTCTGCAGACTGGAGACCTGGGTTTGGACATTGGAGCTCAGGGAGAGCCTCTTGGCTACCGACAGGAAGGTGAGTCACCTCCTCACCTCTGGCTGCCTGGGAGGCTCCCAGGAGAAACATGGGAGGACGGGCAAGGACGTCACGGCACATGCCAGTATAATTAGGCTACAACAAAAAACGTTTTTTAGCTGATTGTACAATCAGTGCCTTCTGTTAGTTTCTCCTGACTCCATCAGTTGATGCACAACTAAATATTATCACAGTCCATCTGTCCTGTGTTACTGCAGATGACGGGATTGGCCGTTAAAGGTTGTGATAACTTGAGATGAAGCGCAGTAATGCTGTCAGTCAGGACAACAGCTGGCTCTCACAATACTGCTGCTGCTTTTAGTTACTGTCAGTTTGTTTCCATTTAAATGTCCAGGTGTACCAGGACCTTGCTCTGATCAATAGGGCGAGGATTGGCTGTTTGTTTTAATTTGCACTGGTCTCGTTCCCTCGGCAGTAACAGCTTTCATTGGCTCTCGGCCAGTGAAATGAAAACAAAGACTTGAAGTTGGTTGCTGGCCACTGCAGATGAATCTCTTTTGGGTGCACCAAACTAAACGGGCAACTGAGCCATGAGTTTCGCTGAACTCCGTTCAGAGACCGTAGCAGCTGTAGTTTGAACGGAGTTCACTGATGGTGCTGGAGGGGCGGTGTTCTGTGTGAATGATCCTACTACTGTGTGACAGCTTGGTTTGTTAACATGCTTCTAACAACTGCTCTGCTTCCCCTGCCTCTCCTCCATCCACACCTGCCTCCCCCAGACCCAAGCTACCGTTCCTTCCATTCGGGGGGTTACGGAGCGGACTCTATGGGCATGGAGCCCATGATGGACCATGATCTGGGTGGGGGCCACCACCCTGGCCAGGACTACCCCCCTGTAGAGGGTCTGCCTGACCTGGGACACGCCCAGGAACTGATAGAGGGCCTGCCACCTGGCGACTCCAACCAACTGGCCTGGTTTGATACCGACCTGTAAATACCAACATTACACTACACTTTCTACTAGGTAAGTATATGTTCACACTCAGTGGCCTCGTGTTAGCCAAAATGAATGAGCGGGGGAGGGGGTATTTCTGTCTGGATACAACGGCTGAGGGGGAGAGGCGAGTGGATTTTACTCACTGACTGCTGCATGTTCTGACTGCTCCTAATTGCAAAGCTGTGTGTGTGAGATGTTACATGGGGTTTGATCTGTGTGTGTGTGAGATGTTACATGGTGTTTGATCTGTGTGTGTGGTCTTTACCAGCGCCTGTGCCGTCTCCTTCCTGTCACCTCCTGTCTTTCCCCTCATTCCTCTTTTTCCACTCTCCTGCCGTTGCAGCTGTATCATGTGATCTGGATGAACCTGCATCGTGATTCGCCCATATGGAGGAGGCGGGGTTTCAGAAAGTGCCTGAAGACGACTCAACAACAGCAAGCAGAGTTTCCTGTCTATGGGAACTCCATTGGGACAAACAAGATTGAAGTGCGGTTCTGTTCTGGTCTCTCAGCCTGACGGAGGGCTGACTTTAAATCCTGACATGACACATGAATTTTGATCTCAACAGTTGATTTTTGAAAAAAGCCTTTATGTATTTTGTTTATCATTTTTTACTTTTGGTTTTACTTTTTTATTCCGTTTTCCTCAAATCTGTAATGGTACAAACTGATTCTAGCTTGCTTTTTCCCATTATTCTGAAGTATGATACTCATCTCTTGTTTTTGCAGTCCCTTGTATTTTAAGTCTCTGGTAGTGTTGAGTTTTCTTTTTTTGTTTTTTCTTTTTGTTTGTGGTGATGCTCCATCCAAGTAAAGAATCTGATCACATTTTAAATGGTGTCCAAACACTAAAGTTAATCAGTTGAATTGTATTCTGATGATCAAGTGTAACATTGTGTAGCTTTTGTATAAAAAATTCATGAATTGGAAATCATGGTCCAAATATCAAGCTATTTTCTTGCTTTAAAGGTGGACACTGATGTGTCTCTGCTGTTCCAAAGGGGGTATAGCTGACCTAGCTGGATGGGTGTGGTGGAAGGACAGGGGTGGATGAGGTCTCTTATTGGTCTGCTGTTACTAAGGGGTGGGGTAGTGGGAGGAGCTGGTTGCTGTAGCCTGCTGTGTTCTGAAACAATAAAATGGACTGTCATTTCACCTGGATGCCTCCAGTTTCATTTCAACAGTTAGACAGCAAGACAACACATTCTGACTGTACCCCACAGCAAAGACCATGGAGTACAGCAGAAAATACAACCAGAATATTAACTGGGTCAAATTGGTTTGGTTGCATGAACAGTGAAGACAAAGTAAATGACTTGACAAGTGTCATAGCTATTTGTCCGTAAGTAAAAAGCAACAGTCTTTGATTAGCAACTAGTCGAGCCTGAGGCATTACACAAACTTGGTACCGGCATGTCTCACGTTTCGCCAGTTCTCTCATAAAAAGGCAGGATTAGATTATTACCCTCTGAGTATGTGCTGAACAATTCAGACAAGGTAACGGATGACCACAACACGTCAGTTTTACATGACTGCTAGGTGGTGAGGGGAGAAACTGATGATCCACCAACTGTTACAATGAGTCCACATCCACGTGTGGAGGCCATGCAGCTTGGCAGGATGCCAGTTCTGTTCACCATCTTCCTATGAGTGTCAGATTGCAGTTGATGTAACTTACTGGATGATATTGCACAACTGAACAGTGGCAGTAGTGTTTGCTGCAGCTTTAGTCAGATTTGCATATAAAATGAGAACCTGGAGTGATTGAGTGTTTTGTTTTTTCAGAAGGCATAATGTTGCATGGAGGACAGCTGGGGTGGTTAGAGGGCATTTCTCAGGACTAAACTCAACATTTCCAACAAGACACATGCCTTGCCTCACTCTCAACTCTCCCTGACCTTATCTAGCCTCTTGCCAACATATTGCACACACCTGTATTCATGCAGACACCTCCTGTAATGGTATATTAGATGATATTAGATCTAATGGTAGATACCAGATATATCTGAAGTGAAGTACCGTGACCTAACTGGCAGAGACACAAAGTTGTGTTTGTAGAGATTTACCTGTCTTGCTCGTTGCACTGCTGCCTGCCGGCCCACAGAACGTCTGACAGACAGACACATTTCGGTGTGTGATGGCATTATGGAAAAGAGCAGTGTGTTGCTCATAGCAACATTTACCATCAAGCAATAGTAATGTGTGATTATGTCACATTACAAACACACATACAGTATGTGATGGCAGACTAATGTTCCACCATTAACGCTGAGTAGAAGCATCTAGACAAACCCAGAGGCCAGAGCTGTGACAGTCTGAATTAACTGTAATCCTGCGCAGTTTGATGGACACTGGATGGATGTTTTGATTGAGCTGTCACATTATTTTAGCAACAGCAATATTTATTACTGTCATTGATCCAATTTGCAAATTTGCTGAGAGTCATGTAGAGGCATATGATACCACAGTCAGATTCACTCATGTCTCAGCAGCTGTTCAAAACTGGTTTACACACAAACCAAAACTATTAATACATTTAAACACATTTCACAAACTACATATCACATTATTATGTCTACATTCAGTCCTATTTCTAATAAAGAAACTCCAATCAACCAAGAGACTTAACAAATAAATAAACATTTTATTCCAAAACTGACAACATTTTAAAGGAACAATCTCTACCTCTATCTGATCAGAAAGAGGTAGAGATTTTCTGAATGTAACTCATTCAGAAAAGAGTTACATGAAGACAGAGAGAAATTCTAAAAAGCAGACTTAAGTCTTAAGTATCTTTAAGTTCTGAAATGGTTCTGGTTTGCTCAAGAAGATTAAATGCTTTTAGGATCCAGAGATCTCCTGGAGGATTTCAGCAGCCAGTGGAACCACATCGACATGACACCTGGGACAGAGAGAAAAACTGTTCCATTTAATGGATCACAATGTTATTTACCCAGTGACAGAACAAATTCAAAAACAATTATCTTAAAAAAGGTGAAAATGATGGGGGCCCCTGATTGGTCATACTCTCCTATCGTTTCCTGTCCCATGTAATAAAGACAAAAATGCCAAAAACATAATCCCCCAAAAGAGCAAATGATAATGTCCTGTAATGTGAATAATAAACTGCTTTATGTACTGCTTATAATAATATATATCGGAATAATTCCTCTTTCTACAGCTCTGATGTGGCTCCATATTTCTCCAGTAAAATGACTAATATTCTGAATATCCTGGCCAAACCACCTACAGACTGACACAGGTGTGATCATGAACCGGCACTCTGAGCACTAAAGTCATCTCTGGCTTGTAACTGAACTACTCTGAACATTCACAGTTTGATCTGAATTCCTGACTATTGTGAACACCAGGACATATTATGTGCAGTCTGATTTTAGTTTCATCATCATTCTTTGTTGGAAAATGTGCTTAACATCCTGCCTGACCTACACAAGCAGGTACAAATGTTACACAAACCCACAGTTCTCAGGTCTCAGTGTCCCAGTGTGCATGTAAACTGCACTGTTGACTCCAATTTGTACTATTAGGCCGATTGTTTGCCTCAGTACTAGCCTTTGTGTGTCAGAGTTGTAATGTCTCAGTTATAAATTACAAACTTGTAACCAACAGCGGATGCAGAATTGATTCGCTTTATCCGAATTCATCTGTCTGGGAGCAATTTTAAAATGAAAAGGAACGTATGCCTCTTGTCCTACCAGCCAAGATGTAGCTGTTGTCATAAGGTTCTAAAGGAGTGCAAACTGCTGCAGGTACATTGTTGTGGGAACCTTGCTGTTGGATATGATGATAAAAAGGAATTGAGGTCATTTCTGGTATGGTAGACGTGAGCACTGGAGCAGGTGTGTTCATCTAGCACGGCACTGAGTGGACTGAATAAATAAAGGCCCTGCAGTCACTGCTGCTGAACTGTCCTGTCCTGCTGCTTCTTTTGTCAGTGGGTTTGTTGAGCTGCCTGGCTGATACTTGTCTCTGTTCTGTAAACATTTTATTTTCTTCAACAAGTTCCTATTCATGTTGTTGCCATGAAATAGTTATTATGGCAATGGTAAAAATGTCATGCCATTAAAAGACATTAAATATACACTGCTGCACATTCAATGTAGTATTACAATGTACAGTATTAATATTAATTATATTAATTATCTGTAAATATCTATCACAAACTATATATTTTTTCCATATTGGACTGTAGCAGGCTTTTCTATTTATATGGCATAGTTGTTGTGGTTTAGAAAAATACTCATTTAACACTTAACTGTAACTGAAATAAAATGCTATTCTATACAAACACACATACATTTATGATATTATGGCTTGGTGAAAACATCCACTCTGCTCAGAGCCTACAGGCTGTCTGTAATCTACCTCTCCTCTCTCTTATCTCCCTCCCTCACCCTCCTACTCTCTTCTCTTGCTCCCAGGTGTCTTTGAGGGCAGATCGACAGCCAGGCCGGCAGAAGCCCACCCCCTTTAGTTGATTAAAACCTACATAATTAACCTAATTAACACAGCTCCCAGAGGCCTAAGAAATCCTTGAAAGTTTGTGAATTTGGAGAATATGAATTGGATCAAGTTTTAGGACAAACTTTCACAGTCCCAAACTGCTACTCAACAGCTGCATGGAGGACAGCAGAAAATGTAATAATTTGTTTTAGATTACGGTGAATTACAGAACCACATTCTCCTCACACCAACACTGGGGAATTCATGCGTTTCCAACCATTAAAGAACTAACAGCAGAACTTAGTGAACCAGCAGGTTCCTCACTCTGTTTTCACCATTCACATTCTTGGAAATCCAATGGATTTTTCACAGGAATACAGGAGACTGGTTGATTTCTCTGTCAGACTGTCTCAGTGGATTTATCTCCATCTCTTTGCAACATGGCCACTTTTCTCAAGACAGTTTTCTCTGCCTGAAGACATAAACACCCCTAACTTGTATCTGCACTGATGTTTTAGTTGTTTGAATGTAAAGCAGGTATAAAACGGAGCTATAGCAGAGGTGAACTATTCTCAAAGCTTCCCAACCTTGTTTCTGTCTGATGTACCCCGAGAGCTGAGCTTGACAACTGGGCTTAATATTTGACAGTACAGTTTTAGGGTATTAATGTTTTGGTAAAATGCTTCATATACTGTAGCTGAATCAAAACGTTCAGAGAGTGTTGGCAGAAGAGTTTTGTAGTTGTCTGAGCAGATATTAGTGGGCTGCACTCGTGTCATCAACACAGCAATAAACTAAGGATCAGGTTTGGGGCCTCAAGGCTTTTCTTCCGGGTGGAGAACTATGAGTGACACTCCTGCTCTCCCTCTACACTCGGTGAGCCTAGAGGTTTTGAAAAGGCATTCCTCAGGTTGCCATGGTAAAGACTAAATGACATCATTTGGGTTAGGATCTCAGCCCAGACCTCCCCTCTCCTTCCCACTCTCCTTCCGTCTCCTCTCTCTGCCCCAACTTCTCTCATCCTCTCAATTACCCCCACCCCCTCCTCTCCTCTTCTCTCTCCTCATAACTCCTTTCATCTCCTGCCCTTTCTCCTAAAACCTCTGCTCCCCTCCTCCTACCGCTAAACCAGTGGGAGTGTGCCAGTCTCAGCCACTTCAAAGGCTGGAGCTGATCTCTGCTTTCATCTGCCAGAGAGGGAGAGGAGAGAGAGGAGACGAGGGGAGAGGAGAGGAGAAGTGGGAGAGAGAGAGAGAGAGAGAGAGGTGAAAAAGGAAAGAAAATGGAGAGGGAAGAGAGGAGGAGAAATGGGTATAGAGTATGACAAAAAGGGAAGAAAAGGGGTGATGGAGGAGAAAAGAGGGGGAGAGTGAGGGGAGAGTAGGAGAGGCCTCTGTAGCAGGACAACAATACACCTTTATTATTGATCTGACAGGGTGTGTGTGTGTGAGAGATTGAGAGACAGAGGGTTTGTATATAGAAGAGGGTGAAAGCGAATGTGTATTCATTGCATATGTGCATGTGCTAAGTGTGTGTGTGTGTGTGTGTGTGTGTGTGCACATGTGTGTGACAGGTCACTGGTCTCATACATCACTTGATCAAAGGAAGCATGGTCGCTACGGCGACAAAACCCTTGGCTCAAAGAGGGAACACGAATTCGGCCCACATACTCATAAAAGGCAGCCAGATGCAAAGATACAGGTGTACACACGAACAAACACACAAAGTGCATTTCACAACATTAGCTATTAGAGATAGAAATTAGAAAGCTATATTTGTTTTCACCACTTGAAATATTGTGTGTGAAACTTTAGCACCTTGCTTTGAAGTAGATCTCACGTAGCTTGTTTTTTAAGGTACACAGTGGACTGTAAAATCTCTTTCAGCTCTAAGATTGATTTTAAATATATATAGAATGGTATACACAGATTTGGAGTAACTTATGTTCACATAATAAAGCATCCTTTTAAACAGTATGTGCAGGTGTATGTTTTCCACATTTTATTCAGCTTGTGTTACTTGCTGTGTGGTTTAAAGTGAGCATTACTTGCAGTAAGTCAATAAACAGAGAGTCACAGTGGAAGCAGTGTTCCCTGTACACAAGCCTTAAGTTCCCAAACTCATAAATCTTAGAGGGAAGCAGTGACTTTGTCAGGTGTGTGAGGGTGTTGCAGGTCATTCCCGCCAAACAAACAAAGAGGAAGTTTTGTTTTCAATACATGTACATTTATATTTGATCTCTCTGCTCTTTGTAAGTCATTACACTGATAATCTGCCCTGTCAGAAGCATCCTTTCATTTAACAACCAGAAAAATATGTGTAATGCACAGACATGTTCTGACATGCAGAAAAATAATAAGATGAAGAAAAGGACTGTTCTTGGTGTCCTTTGACATATGATTGAAAACACTGATGTACACATTTCGACAGAAATTAGCACCTTATATGGACGGCAAATATGTATACACACTGACTATGAGCAGTTTCATATCAGGACATGAAAAAGTTTTGTTTGGCAAGTTGTCCAATATATTTATGATTATCTTGTCAATCGGAGATCGGTACATAGTGTGTTATCAAAATGGAATAGTCGAAGGAATATTCCCTAATAACTGTTATTTTATATGACACAAACACACACACAAACAGCAGAAACACACACCTGTTGGACGTAGTTATATCCTGCAGTAGACTCAATAGCTCCACCCCCTCAGGACATTCTAACCAATCAGAACACTCTGTAGTCTGCACCTGAAGAAAGCCAGAACGGAAGAACAAAGTGAGTGAGAAGCCATGAAGGTGCCATTAGTCTTCATTTAAATGGCAGTGGTCTGCGCTCGACAAAGGGTGCGATGGCTCTAACAGTAATAAATACTGAGCAGTGTATAAGAACATTGCTGCATGTTGTAGTCTGGCAGAGATAATGTAATATTGTAAAAAACAACAACAAAAAAACAACAGGATATCACGGACTATGAAATAATAACATCCATTTCCAAAAACAATGCAACACTTTCTGTTGGCCAACTGTGCAGATTCACACGTCAAAGCTAAACAAAAGTGAAGTTTGACCTGCGAGGCTGCTAACGCCAGTCGGAGATCAATACTGAAACAGGATTTCTTTTTCTTTTAAACATGTTGTTTATTCAGTTTTGCCAACACAAAACTGACCACCAAGTGATATTGGTCCAACCAAGAGCCAAAAAGTCAATACAGCTTACTAATTCTCTACAAGCCACCATAAGTCATCCTGCTAAAGGTCAATAAATGACACTTACGACTAGCTGAGACAATAACTCTACACCTCATTGCAGCATGACTTTGTATGATGTTCCAGAGTGAGAACTGATAAGTAAATACATTACTGTCTACCACTGGTGTTCATCATTGTCATCTCAACAAAGCAATACCAGTCATGATGCTCTGCAAACATGCAAGATACATGCATATTAAAAAACTAATGATGGCACATTGGTACATTAGAAATTTATAAATAAATTAGAATTTTTTTTCTTTTCACAGCGCCACTCAAAATCATCCCATGGACCACGACACTACTAGAAACACTAGACCAACTGCTGAGTGGCATCACACTTGTTTGTCAAAGCCATTTCAAAGTCAGTTGATCAAAGAGCTCATTTACCAAAATCAAGTTGAATGCACCCACACACCCGCTGTGTTACATTAGTGCTTTTTCACGTAAGTCCTTTTATTTTCCCATCCCTCTGCAGATACTTGCACTCTTTACTGCTCCTCAGTATTGGTCAGTATTTTGTTGCTCCATGAAGTTATTCCATGATTCTACTGCTGAACTTGTACAATACTCTGGATTTAGACTAAAACTAGCTAAAGAGTAGTCCCCTCTCTTCCTTTATTGAATTCTCTCACTTATTTGTTTCTTCTCTTTGTCTCCCCTCTGTTTTCATTCCTGTCCCGACATGTCTCCCTACACCATGATGTCTAGGCTCCACACCCACACAGGAACACCTGGTCCACAGACTGCTCTGTGTGTGTGTGTGCCCGTGTGTCTATGCTAGGGATGGGTCTGACTTTAAAAGGGGCATTTACAGTGATTAATATCAGCCAAGTTCTGAGTTAAGATCTGATTATTTGATTTAATATTACAGTGGCAATTGTTTGTGGAACAAATGTATTCCAATGAATAAGAAAGAGTGTGTTTGCCTGTGTTTCTTTAGGTGTTGTTCAAGGTATGTGTGTTAGTGTATAATTGTGTGTGTGTTTTGTAAATGTGTTCTCTCTGATCTCCGGTGACATCATCACCTCTGTCTCTGTGGCGACACAGCATGGTTGTTGCTAGGCAACGGGGTTAGGAGGAGACAAAGACGCTCCCCTCACTCGCTTACTTTTTTCACAAACACACTTCGCCTTCCCCATTAGGGTGAAGGGACATTTATGTGTACCTACCAACCAACCACTAAGCGCATGCACACACACACACACACACACACACACACACACACACACACACACACACACACACACACACACACACACACACACACACACACACACACACACACACACACACACACAC
>JAVQJD010051365.1:0-14145 GCA_036023655.1 Nannoperca australis | reverse complement strand
TGTTGATGCCAACCAATAAGATGGAAGCCTTAAGGTCCAAACGTGTTAAGACGTTAAAAATGAACGTCTTAAGACGTACATTTTTAACGTCTTAACACGTTCATTTTTAACGTCTTAAGACGCACGTCAAAGTAGATGTTTTGGTCCATTTGGCCTTCCATACATCCCAGCGTGAACCGGCTTAATGCCCAATTCAACACACACACGGAAACGTTTCATTTCTCCAAATTGTCTCCTTTATTTAGTTACTGACCCCCTTCAAAAACATAAAAATAAAATCAATAACCAAAAACAACTAAATACTCAACCTAAGGTTAAATTCCATGCACAATTCCCTGAAATAAAAACAGAATCCATAGAAAGGAGTAAAAAACATTCAACATAAACAATCAAATGAACAATCCCCACTATTTTAGTAATGTGATAAGAGGAAAAGGTGTGTGTGTGTGAGTGTGTGTGTAGTTGAAATTCAAACAATAGCTGTTTAAAAAACAGATTGATCAAATTATTTTCAATTTTCTTTTTCTACTTTTTACTGAACTCCAACCTGTTCATGAGAAACAAAAACAACCAACCGTAAATATTGTGTGGTAAGACATCAGAATATACTGCCGCTCTGAGGACAGCTTCACCCCCTTCAGGTGGACACACTGTACATACAGCAGAGATGCAATAACAGTGTTTCACATGTTCAGTCTGCAAGAACCAAAATGATAAATGAGCGAAACAGCATGAGCGACAAATCAACCAAGACTCCACCGTCACTTCCGTCCACTCCTGGATCTGTTTGCACATTTGGTGTTTGGATTTATACGTATAGACATACAGAGGCTTTATTATCTTTATTATCTCCACACCTGTGGATGTGAGGCGGCGATGATGGCGATGATGACGAAGATGACGCATATGGAAGCCCATTTCTGCCAGGAAATGAAAAAAAAAAGTTTGTCATGGTAAAAATAAAAATACTTATAGTAGCCAAAGTCAAATATTTAACTTGCTATTTCAAAAATCAATTTTATTTTTTATGTTTAATTATGAGATAGATGACAAATAATGTGTTAGCAAGTGAAAATTATAAGCTAGTAAATCAAGACTTTGGCCTAATAAGTGAAAATTATGAAATATTTCAAAAGTGTGAGATAAAAGGTAAGTGAGTGAAGCTATGTGATAAAGTTAGTAAATCAAAATGACTAGTTAGTAAGTCACACTGTTGACTTACCCTGAACATTTCTGTTTGTTTTGACTACATTTTGACTCCTTTTTTTCTGGCATTCTTCCATTCATTTGTTGTTTTTAATTTGACTTTTACTTTGAAAATGTGAACATTAAGCTCTGTTAAGCTGATTAAACATAGTTTTTAAAAGGCTACCTTATTTTTCATCAGGCACCAAATAAAGAATAAAGTGATCTTGTGAGTATGAGAGAGAAAAAAAGCGAGAAAGACAGGATCCTTTGATAATCATTACAGCTTTCATGTACCTGAAAATGCGGGAATAAATTACAGATATTAAAAAACTAACTTTTCTGCAGCTGACAGGATCATTGTCTCAATGCTGGTTCAAAGTCAAATCTAAATTTGGAATATTCTGCAGTTTGCAAAATGTAAACAAAGCAGTTCCTCTGCAGCCTGCTCTCGGCTACTTTATCAACATCAACATCCAAAACACACAAAACCTCCCACACAACCACGAGGCTTTGCTTGATAGATATGCAGTGGAGTGCATTCAGCAGACATGGAGATCATTGATATTAAGATATGAGATACTAGACAGAGGTCTGGTTTCACAGAAATGTAAAAGAAATGTAAAAGTGTCTGCAAGATGAAAAATATGGGATTTTAGTTGGACAAAGTAATCCCTTCACTTGGTGTGTGGATTGGATGGAAACAGGAAAATGAAAAGCGAGAATCAGGAGTCATTTCCTGACAAACATCTTCCATTTCATAATCATCAATAGCTAGAACCCTGTGTCCTAAAAGACATCTCCACACCTCCATGTGTCCACTTTGGGATGACACACTTGTGCTTTTTCACTGCAACATATTCAAACAGCAGCATATAGTTTCACATCACATTACTATTGTTTTGTGAATACCTTGATAACACAGATTTGATATATTTTTATCTTTTATTTTGAGTCAAAGGATTTTGGTTTGATTGTGGAATAATCTCAAAAATTCAATGTGGTCAGGCCGTAAACAAGTCTGCTTAGTGACAATTGTATAATATGAACACAGACACTTAGTCAGGCTTGATTTAAGTCAGTGCAACCAGTGTTTGCTTATGAACCAGAAAGCTGCTTTTATTCCACAGTAAAAGAACAAAACGGGTTGATCTCAAAACACTGTCAACTTTGGAAATTTGCTTTTTATTTTGACATCTCATTGCAGGCCAGAAAAAACATACCCATCCATTAAAATGTGCCTCTTTTCTGTTACACACACACACACCAAAAACAAAACAGTTAAAAGAACAGTATTCACCTAATCAATGAAGCTTTCCTCAATGTCTCACAATATCATCAACCACCAAGTCCAATTACTGCACGGTGATACTTCACTTCCACCCCACAGGCTGACAAAAAAAGAGACTGGTGCCTTGAGGTGATGTGTGAGATAAATATATTTCATCTTTCATAGAATTAAGACGTCAGCACGGCAACATACACAGCACACACACACACACAGACAGACAGACACACACACACACACACACACACACACACACACACACACACACACACACGCCGACTTTCAGCTCAACACATCCCGGCAGATAAAACCAAAATGAACCACACAAACAGCTGCTAACTTATGCGAAGATTAAACTGAAACTGACATCATGGATACCTGCTGAACTCAAGACTAAAATGTTTTTTTTGCAGGATTTGAACAAGGGAAAGGGCGACAAAGTGAGCCTAAAAAAATTTTTATAATAAAAACTTGAGAAACTTCACACCTCCACTGACACTGGCTCAGATGAAGCGACTGTAGATAACCTGTAGATGTAGATGTGAGAGTCGTGTTGACATGCTTCCAACCCCCCCTAGGACACATATACTGTGTCTATGTAAACATACACTGAAGATTATGTACATAATGTGGGTTTTGTGTTGCCTCCGAATGGGACAGTCAGCCTAAACCGTCCTCCCTCTTGTGCAGCAGTGGACCCATCGCTCTACTGAATGTGTGTGTGTCTACATGTAAGAATGAGAGAGAGAGAGTGGGGTGAGCAGGTGTGGTCCAGGGCCAGGAAAAGAGCATCCGAATCAGCCACGAGACGTATTTACAACACTGCTCACCACAAAGGAAGAACACTGAGGAGGAGGAGGAGGAGGAGGACTGCTAAGTAAAGAAGTAGAAGAAGGGACGACCACAGGGACTGGAGATTGACCACCCCCTTGTGGAAATACAGTGTCACTGCCACTTACTGTCATTTTTTTGTTTACTTTTTATTTGAATTTTATTTTTTTTAAAACAGATGTTGCATCCCACCTCTTTGGTAATCTCTTGGGTGATTTTTAAATTAGACAAGAATTGACTGATTATATACTAACACGCACTTTTGTGCAAATTAAGTAATAAACATGTTTTCTGCCGCTCTTGGGAGTTTCAAACGTGTGATTTCTTTCCCTCTCATTCTAAAAACAAGCACCAGTCAGTGTGTTAAACAGGGTTCAATATCAATATCAGGCTACTTTCAAATTCAACCTGGAGCTAAACTGCTGCTGTGACACCCACACCAGCAGCTCTCAACACTGAAGAGTTTCAATCCAAAATGACCATCACTGACACATATTCTTTACTTATTGACTACAAGTACACGTTGTTATGGAAAAACATGTAATTTATGAGTCACTTTTTGAAGTGTGGCCAATGAAACACCAACAAATCTGATAATGGAATCACCTTGATTACCTTCTGTAATGTCAAAACAACTATATTTTACTTTGTTAAAGCTGCACTAGCTGATATAGCTAGCTATCCATAAAGTATTTTAACGATTTTAGCTAGTTCCACTGTTTACCTGCTCAGCACCAAATTGCAAACAAAGTTAGTGTCTAGCTTGTGAACAAAATGGAATATTGAGAAGCTAAAGAGTACGATATTTCCCCCCAGGAGTTGTTTGTCGAACAAAATAGAGCTAAAAAGAGTGTGAATATTGGATTTACATTCATCTGGTGGCCAGAGTGAATGAATGAATGCTAACGTTGCTCTTTGTCTACTAGATGTGTAAATAAGCAACTGGTTCCTAAAACATTCATCATAGCAACTTTATATTGAGCTGAAGTGACAGTGGAACATCTGGGTTCTGTTCTATTAGTGAATAAACCTGACTAAAACTCACATTAACATTTGTAATAACGCAAATTACTATTATTATATTACTATTTCAGCCTTTTCACTTTTCACTTGAACATTTTCATTTTCACTTTGTCGTGTTGTTAATAACATTAACAAGAAGGGTCATTTAAAAAAGAAAAAGACGAGTAACAAAGCTGTAACAATAGCAGAACAGAGATCATTTTTAGATGTTGGAAACGTGACATTATAAGCAAATGTTGGTGTATATCATGAATATGAAAGAAACCAAAGTTATGATGATGTAAGCTAATGTACTGGTAGATCTTTGTAGGAGCTGTAGCTATTTGCATGCCAACAGTTTGTTGTTTAATTTTGTTAAAATGACGGAGGTTTGAACTCAGTAGATTTATTTTAAAATGTAAACAGCGAAATCCAAGATGGTAAAGAAGCTTGGAGATCAGCAGCTAGCAGCTAGAAGCATCAGGACTTCAGATGTCGTGTTTTGAGCTCGTTCTGCTGCCCCCAAGAGGCCAAAAATATATTAATGCAGCTTTAAAAAAGGGTTATGCACCATTTTAGGTAGAAACTCTTCAGTTGCTCAGCTGAACAAAGAGCTCGTCAGTGTGGGCAGCTGCAGCAAACGCCTCTCCCTCCACAGGCACTCTGTTCGGTCCATAGTGACACCTTTTAATATTGGCCTTTTGCACATGTACAAGTAAAAGTCTCCATAAATAGAACTATACAGCAAAGTGCATGGAAGGAACAGTAGAAAAATACCTCTGAATTTACCTCTGCTGCAGCCACTGCTTTTTTTTTCTTTTTTCGGATTTCTGATTGAAAAGGTGAAAACTTGAGTGAAACCCAGATATCAGTAAATAAATAAAATACAATGTCATACTTTTACCTAGGCAAGATACATAACTCTTAGAAATGTGAAGACATCGTTCCAGTATATAGTTTGACCCCCCCTCCCCTCCCGCTTAGCCACAGCAATCCTCTGTTAGAGCAGAAGGTGACCACATTTAAACAAATATTCAAAATATACAGAAAATATGGAAATATATTATATATAGATACGTATATAGTACGGAAGTAATGTTCAGGGCAGTGTCCACTTCTCCCTCCTCACCTGTTTGAATGGTGATTCATCTGCCAGAAAGAACTGTCACTGTCGCTCCTCTTCTTCTTCTTCTTTGTGTGTGATTTCTGAAAACTCTCCTTAGGAAACTATGCAAATAAAAATAAATACTATGACTCCATCCCACCGTCACTCAACAACATATTCCCATTTACGATATTATCTTGTTATTCCTTAATGTATAGTTTAGAAAATAGTTCTTTAATTCCTCTTTTTTTGTTTGTGTGTGTGTGTGTTTATTTATTTTTTGTTTTATTTATTTTTTGCGTTTTTATCCCCAAAATACTTTTTAAAAAAGTCGTTCTCGTCAGATGTTGAGAAAAATATAAACCTCTGATTAACTCAACTCTCTCCAGATATAAGACTGCAGTCTCTTCCAGTGGAATGCAGGATCACACCGGCATCCGCATCTTCTGGACTCTGGTAACCCAATCCCAACTGTAAGCACACTCGCACAGGCTCAGGACGGCACTGTTGGCACTAGAGGGCAGGATACACACCTCCAAGCATCCTTACAGAAGGGGTTGAGGGAGAGAGAGAGGGAGAGGCAGGGAGGTGTCTGGGAACACCCAGGGTTTACCTCTCCTGTCCTTTCATACCATACAAGACTGACCCAAATTCCACAGTGAGAATTCACTTTTACCTCTGCAGTTGTACTTTAAACTCCTGTATGTGTGTATTCTCTCACGCTGAGGTCTTTTCAGTTTAGAAGCCCTCTATATGACAGTAGGCCTCCAGACTGGAGAAGAGGATGTAAAGAAACCAGAGGCCGAAGAGGAAGGCTGATGTGGCCAGTCTGTGTCCCCGGGGCCCGCCCAGTTCTCCTCCGATGTGGGCCCGGCGCCGGTAAAGCAGCACCGAGATGGCCAAGAAGGCGAAGATGGTGAAGAGAGTGACAGAGAAGGCCAGCGAGCCGGCTTCCACCACAAACGGCTTCCCTTTCATGTGCCAGTAGATGGCCGCCACCGACCAGGCCATGCCGATCCCCAGGAAGACGTTGACGGCGTTGCTGCCGGTCACATTCCCGATGGAGGCGTCTGCGTAGGTGTCCTGGACTGCTGATACCTTGCTGGCAAAGGTGTCTGAGGAGAGAGAAGATGCTTGTCGTTGCCCTTTTACTTCATTTTAAACTGACAAAACAAGAGTTGCCTGGAGCATTTGATTGAAAGTTCATTTAACAACAAACGTTTTGAGACTAAGCATTGATATTTTGTTTAATCATCCTCGTTATTGAGCCATTAGCAAAAGTGAGAGTCCACATGACCTCCTAAATCTCAAATTTTAAACCAAAGCAGTAGTTTGATAAGTGAACTCTAATTAGTGGATTTTATTATCTTCGGACAGAACCAGGCTATTTCCTCCTGCTTACCACTTCTATCCAGTCTTTATGCTAAGCTAAGTTAAAAAATAGGAAATTTCAACATCTATAATTCAATTACTACTGAGCAAAATCTCTCTGCTGAGGAAGATCACGTGATATGATCACAAGCTTCTGAACAGCCACTTAATGGACCTGCTCTTTCAAAGGTCAAAGATGAACTTTCAGTCAGATGAATGAGAAAAAAGATTTTCAAGGCCTTTAAACATCACAATACTCTTGTCTCATATTCAAAGGAGACCTTTGCTCTATTTAGTTTTGTTAGTCAGTGTTTCCAGGAATAATGACTACATCTCCCACAATTCCTGTTACCTCTCACCCCTTTCCCCCTCAGTCTATTAGATAAACATGCTGGAAGTGACTCTCCATATTTTCCATTTCCTGCCAAATCCGCCTGTCGCTCATAATAAAAATTGCATTGCGAAGGCCAGTGGAGGCTGGCAATCTTCTCTGTATTTGTCTTGTTTGTTTACAATATTTATATCTTTGTTTTCTAAATCAACTGCATGATGATTTATTAATGCTGCACCTAAGACCTTTAATAACAAACATGCTGACGGAGTCAAGGTTTTTGGTGACATATTGTTCCTGTCGGGTGAAAATGTCAGTTTGGAAGGAAATAAGAATATCAGCTATCCGGATGACAAAGCATGTTTGCTGTTTGGAAAAGCTCACAAAGTCAACATATGCAACATGCAAAAAGAGATTTTTTTACACTACAGACATGGATGTACTGACAGTAACATGCTGTTATCACCTGGGACAGATGTTCCAAGTGCCACAAACACCACAGCGGTGACCGAGTCCTTGAGGCCGATGGTGCAGCCGAAGTGAGACGCCAGGTCGCCAATGACGGCCGTGAGCAGGCCGATGATGATGATGGAGACGATGAAACAGGCCCAGCCGTTCAGGTAGTCCGTGGGAGGAACGCACGCAAACAGGACCTTCCAGAAGACGGTGAGGAAGTGCATGACGTAGTCAAAACAGGACGGCAGCCGTTCTTCCCCTGTGTCCTCTTCGTCCTCATCTCCTGGGGAGAAGTGGGACGAGCGGGGGGGGGAGTCGAGGGTGTGAAAGGTAAGATGGATTGAGGCGTAATGGGATGAGAGGAGAGGAGTGGAGCGGCAGAGAGGATGAAGAGATAGAATATTTGGGCAAAGATAAAGAGAGAGGGAAGTAAAGAGATGGAAGATCGAAGAGATGGAAGATGAAAAAGCAAAAGAGAAGATGACAGGGAGAGAAAAAAGAAAGACATGATGAAGCAGAAAGTTGAGAGCGAGCAGAGAGGGTAAAGAGCCAGAGAAGAGTTGGCAAATGTTGGTGAGATAAAGGATCGATAGAGGAGATAAGAGATGACAGAGAGGGGAAGGAAGAGAACATTTACTTAAAAATTGTACTTCAGCGTGAGCTCAGTTTTGAGTATATTCAACTTTGAATGTGTAAGGAAAACATATCTGGATTAATAACTGCCACAGGGCATGATTTATTTTGAATTAATTAAAAGTTTTTGTCTTTTAATAGATGAGGATGAAGTTTGGTTTAGTTGGTAGGTTACAAACTTTAGTTTACAAATATTTCTACCTCCTTTAATAATGCAGAGTCCACAGCCTGATTTCTCAAACTATTCTCCAGGCGTTTGGCTAAGTTTTTGGGTGCAAATCCAAAATACGTACTTATTCTGCAGGTTTTCAGTACGAAGTGCGTTCATGCTGGAAAAGTGACTAAATGAAGTCTACTCAAACCAGACAGTTAGCATGCTACATTACGTAAGGTCAATTTTAGAGAGTGCTGTTGCATAATAATAGTAATAAATTGTGGGTAGTGTGGATTAAGCTCCAGAAAAATCTTAGGAAACAAAAACATAAGTAAATCTTATTGCCTGGCTCACACATTCAGTTCACATGTTGTCACAGGGAGATAATTCCCATAACCTAAAGGTCACCACACCAGCTGTGTGATCTGTCAGTGAGCTGGAACAAGAAACTGAACTGCGAGCTCCTCTGCATAAAAGTGTCATTTTACAGCGGCTCAAAAATAAATGGTCACTCTCTTCAGGTGGAGGAGGAGGCCGTCCTCCGTGTCCCAGCAGCTTACAGGAAACTCAGCCGACAGGAGGGACACTGTGCTGATTGCAAGTGTCAGGCCACGTGAGCCGCATGCACTTTTCAGCCACGAGTGGAACATGAAAAAATAAAGAGCACGGCTGGATTAAATATTTCAGGACCAAAGTGACAAACCGAGGCCTTCGCTACATGGTGGTGGTGACTGCAGCGGACGGGATCTGACGCTGCTGTGGCCTGACGTGATGGATGAGTTCTCTCTTACGTACATGAGATTATTCCAGAGCTTCGAACGCTTTGCTTTCAGGAAGGATTCCACTAATATGTGTTTCTGGTTTATACTAACACCAGTATCTTTATGCTGAAGTCGGTTATAGCCAGTATTTTGAGATGATGACATTCAATATGCAGAGAGTTAGATGAGAAGGTCGATATCACTCACATGTCTGTTAAATATGAAGCTACCGGCAGTAGAGAGTTAGCCTAGCTTAGCATAAAGACTGGAAATATGGGGAAACAGCTACCTGCCTCTGTCGACCTTTAAAGCTCACTAACTGACACGTTATATCTTGTCTGTTTCATCTGTATGAAAACCTGGTCTTGCTAAGATAAGTTAACAGGCTGCAGATAAGCTAAGATAGCTTCATATTTACCGTACAGATAAGAGAGTGATATCAATCTTCTTATCAAACTCTCAGCAAGAAAGCAAACAAATAGATTTCCCAAAGTGTCAAATTATTCCTTTAAAGAGCCTCCAAATAAGCATCTAGAATATGGGTTACTACAAACATCCACAAATTAGCATGTTTAATGCCAAAAAAAGGTCAAAAAGACGTATTACATAATAGCAGGCAAAGGTTAAACTAAATGCTAATTCAATTTCTGGACATAAAATCATTTATTTATGCTGTTTATTGTTACTTTATTGTTACTTTGTTGTATTTTTGCTGTTTATTGTATTGGTTATTCATCTATCTAATGTACGGATGAAATAGAATAACAGTGGTGATCATGTTGTCAGAGAACAAAACTCTAAATGTTAAATATAAAAAAATGATATAAAATGAAACATGACTATAACCAATAAGCTGTTTATGTAAGAAAACAATGCCAGACCAGGATGTCCAGTGTGATTGTGTGCGTTGGTTTTACAGTACCTGCACTGACTGTAATGGCCTCCATGAACTGGTCTCTCCAGGAGTTCGTTCCCACCACCAGTGCCAGGTTGGTCTTCTTGATCAGCTTGTCCACTGTGCTCTGTGTGACACAAATACCGACACAAGAATGAAATCCATCCATCCGTTGTTTATATTCAGAGCCCAGAACCTGCTTCAGTGGAGTCTGCTTCAACAAAGTGAGGAGAAGTGCACGAGCTTCACCACATGATGGCAGTGGCACCAAGTTCCAGGCAGCAGAAACCCCTGTTGATTGCATGATACAACCACACACCAGAAACAAATATGGTGGGTATATTTTTTGGTTGAGGAGGTTAGAGGATGCATATAAGCCACGTCTCCTCTGGGAATGGCTCAATGTGGGTTGGTAATAGCAACCTGCTAAAATTAGAAATATGTAGCTGTTCTTTCAGTCAAGGTGGCAGTTGAATTACTTAGACTATCTGTTAGACTGCATAGGAAACACTGGTTCCAGCTGTAATAATAAGGCATATCAGGCTGCACTCGCTCTGTTTGAAGAGTGACCTTTCCCACCTTAAACTCGTACGATTCCTCAATAATGACTTCCAGCTTGGAGTGTTCCCCCAGCACCGGTTTCCCCATCTCTGCGATGCGCCTGGCTTCTTCCTCGTCTGATGTCATCTTCCTGTCTGGTACATCTGAGCGGCGAGGGCGAGAGGGAGCAGAAAGAAAAGGAAAACACAGTGAGAAAAGGTGGTAATCAAAACGAGAGGAGGCTCCGCTGATTAGCATGTTGTGTTGCACTGCCCAGCATACAAGCAAAACATTGGAAGGTTGCCTCAATGGTAACAGCTCGAATTTATCCAGCTTTACAAAGACACACGATTTGTTTTATATGCAGTATTTAAGTCATATTCAATCAGTGCAGAGAGAAAAACTCTAGGATTTATTGTAGTAATAAAAGGCTTTCTCTTGTGTCTTGGTGGAGGTCCAACTTTGTTATGTAAAGGTTAGACAAACTTGCATGCTTGATTAATCCAGCACATAACACAAACACTGCAAAAGCAAATATTTAGTGCAGATCTATTTTTTTTCTTTTATCCAAAAGTGTTGGAAGTTTACAATGACTTTCAAGGTCCTACACATCCTAAAGAGCGCTTGTTTCAACCACGACTTTGTTAAGGAATCCTTCCAAAATCCTTGACTTTAAAGGGCCAGTAACCCAGACCACAGTCCAGGGTGTACCCTGCCTCCCGCCCAGTGCCTGCTGGGATCGCCTTTGGTCAGCCGGTTCTCCACTGTTGAGGGGGTTGGAGAAATCTCAGGGACAGATATCTCAAAACCTAAAACCAGAACTGCATGTCTACAAAAGTAAATGTGTTTCGGTAGTAGGACTAGCTTTTTCCAGAGCCTTCGATCAATTGTCATGAAGACGGGTATCACCCAACAGCTGTTGAGCGGATCCATCTCCATGACAACTGGGCAAACTCCATGGGCTGATGGAGGCCGTGTAAGATGATTAAAAGCTCCATTGTAAGTAAGCATGTCAAACTAATCCCAACATTTGTGCTAGGGTTTTTTTGTGATTTGGGTGAACTGAACCTTTTAATGGTGTACCAACACAAACCTCCATCAAGTACTTGAAGGCCTTCCAGTCAAGTCAGGTCTTACTTTATTGTTTTTGTAAATACAAAATGATTTCCATGGCTCGTGGAAGCCCAGATCAGTCCTTCTATCAGACTTGTCCTGGGTGGCTCTGCTGTGGAAAGAAGCCACAATGCTTCACAGAGCTCCTGAGTGCACTGCACACTACAAAGAGCGCCATAACATCAATTCTGTGCTGTCAAACTCTATCAAGAAGGAGCGGTTGTGCATCCAAAGGCCTCTCATCCCCGCTCTGTGTGTGACACCCCCACTGAGCCACCTGGTGCAGAGACCCTGTCATCTTTTATACGAGCCCCGAGTCCCAGCCTGCTGCTCTCCGCTGACAACACGCTTACCATTAAATATTAACGTTGCCATTAAAGATCACAGCCAAGTCCCCTTGATAGGAGGACGTGTTGGCAAGCAAGCGCACGCACACACACACACACACACACACACACACACACACACACAGGCATGCATAATAAACCAGACCATGATTTCCTGCACACACACACACATTTTTAAGCTAAATCAATTACACACCCAAGACAGTGTGTACCCTCAAGTCCTGACAGGATTTCTTTTGCTCATGTTTAAAATTTGATTACCCAGCCATTCCCCTGCTCTGTGCTGCACCACTACATGACACAATTTCCTTGACGAGGAAGGGGGCAAAAAATAATAACACAATTCCCACAAAGGCAATTAAATTTCTAATTTCGTAACTATCTTATCTTGACGGTTATCAAGTGTCTGTACCTTGCTCTGGACTGGAGGACATTATTTATGGATTTATGATTAATTAATCAGCTGATTAGCATGATAATCAATCATTGAGCTCGGGGAGAGAGCAGCAAAAGAGCACGTGTTGTTGATAACAATGACAGCAGAAGAGGATAACAGTGACTGCATGCAGTTTATTTACATCAGACCTCTCAAGGTATATGAGTGAAAATCTTCATCAGCAGCAAAATAAAACTGAATTGGCATCTTCAACCCTACAATAAGTGTAGGGCTGGTGTTCAAACCACACCACACGTGGAGAAGGTGACGTTAATGGAGATGCTTAGAAGAGGAATGGACAACTTACCGTCAGCTAACAAACGGGCTGTGGAAGAGAGAAGAGAGGGGAGATGAGGAGGAGGAGGAGGGGAAGGAGCAAAGGCGATGAGCAGCAACATGCAGAAGAAGGAGAGCAGGTTGATGAGGAGGAGAAAAATGTGATGGCTTCAGAGTATTGACCCTGAGGTGTGATGCACAGCTCTGAGTAGTGGGAGGAACATGGTGTTTTGCAGTAGTTTATGGGCACGATCGAGGTTAATTAAAAAATGTCCAATAGAAATCAAGAAAATTATACTTTGCGTCGTGATCTCCAGGTATGAGAAAGACATTAACTCAAAACTTTATTGCTCTCGGCTGTTGTCAGAGTTGGGAGGTAATAATGACACTTTATGAAGTAGTGCTGAACCACAACTTGGCCTTTTAATATCAATTAAAAAAAGAATCAGGTTTTTTTTAATTTCCCATCTGTTGCATCATTATCATAATATAAAGATAAAAAATACACAGTGCTTGTATTTAATAAATCAAACTATACATGTCAAGATATTAAATAGAGTTGTTTGTCCTCCAAATTGCTGTTGTGTATACAACAAATGTTAAATTGCGTCTTAAAAATCACATTTGTTGGGGACATCTACAAACCTTGAAATATCACAGTTGGTAGGATCTATATTACGTAAGAGCCTGTGTTGCCACTGTCAATATGGAGGAGGCGAGGATGACGGGATTTCATTTGACAGCTTTAGTCGGGGAGCCAGCGTATAAACAACAACAAAACCTGCTTCAACCTGCCACGAATAGCTGCCAGCCAGCCTAAAAACCTGTTAGCATGTTGGAGAGTTTTAGTGTCTCGTGGAGACTTAAATGCATCTTCACAGGCTTTTCTGTTCAGTAAATATATCAAATTATAGAAGAAGCCGTGGATCCTTGTAATATTACGGAATCGTATCATTGTCATAGTCACAAATATGTGCACAATATTAGCTATTTGAGCTTCTATTAAAAGACAATGGTGGTATCATCTTCCAAAGTAAGTGTCAGAAAATCCATGGAGGTAGTTTTATTTGCTCGACTCAATTCACTTGGACTTATTTTATCATACCATTACAAAAAGAACAAAAAAATATAACGCAACACAAGATAAAATCACTGAACAACAGGAAACAGCACATTGAAGCTAATAGAAATAAAATTCCACAAACCAATAAACTGAAAAAAGTAAAACCCAACAACATAAATCCAACAAAAAATGGGCTTGCTTCATATAAATCTGAAAAAACGTAATTATCTTTCTTTGTTTATTATTAGTTCTTCTAGCGTTCTTGTTTTTATGTAGGCATATATATATATATATATATATATATATATATATATATATATTAGAGCTATTTTTATATAAAATATATAAAAGAGAGAAA
>JAVQJD010051347.1:0-29849 GCA_036023655.1 Nannoperca australis | reverse complement strand
CCCCCCCCCCCCCCCCCCCCCCCCCCCCCAGTGAAAACAAAACCATTTGCTCTTCTGTAGGCTCAAACACTTTTGCTGTCATTTAGTAGCCTATGTAACTGTAAGTATGTGATTTCCATCTGATGTTAGAAGAAGCCTACACCCTGTCTCCTGCTTCTGAAATGACTGAATTTGCGTGTGTGGGTGTACACAGTGTCCACACTGACACATATCTTGCTCTGTTCTGGCCTTTCATCCATACTGAGGCAGCATTTTAAACTGCTACACTACAAACATGATCACAGTGAGAACCGGAGGAAAAATGTAGAGCTTCACACCATGTTTGCCCATACTGCCTTTCCATCAAACCACACTCCTTAGATGATGGCCGTAATGCATCATTTTGTTATTAGGAAGAAGAAAATGGTTTTCCTGTAGTTTGGGCTCACATGCGGAATGCTGAAAACAACACTTTCACTCACATAGATTTAATCTACTTGGGACAATGTGACCTCACAGACTGAAACTAGAATAACAGCCAGATGATCCAAAAAAGCCTTTAAGCCAATCAGGCTTTCTCATTTCAAGTAAATATGCAGGAGACGTAAGAAATGAGTGCTGCAAGACAGCTACCCATGGGTCGAGTGTTAGTGAGAGGGGTAGGAGAAGTTAGTGTTATCTTTTACATTACTGTTGGCGTTGTTACCCTACTAAAATAATAATAAAGTGAATTATTTGTGTATTGTTTGCAGTTTTGTACAACAAACACTGAGTCGAAATAAGCTTTTTAGCATGAAAAAGGTTTGTGTTCTTTAACACTTATGGTGTGTTCCCGCATAAAATTCTGCGAATATTTGCTTTGCTTTACTCGCTAGCGTTTGACCACAGGATCATTTGTGTTTATTGTGTTGTGTTTAACCATTCATTTCACCGCCTTCTCCAGGAACTATGTCTGGATGACTGCGGCTTCCAGCTCTACTTGAGGCTGACCAGTGCCAGCACTACTACAGCCATGATTTAATAGCTATAAACAGATGAAAAGGTTGCCGATTGTTACGTCCCTACATTCTCTTCCAGAGGATTTTAAAGGACGCTAACAAACGGTAGTCAGGGGGTGTCAGGAAAAAACAGAATGTTTATTGATTAGCACTGGCTTCTCAGGAATGCATACAAGATATTCACAGTTTAATCAACGGTGAGGGAGGATCGGGACCGAGTGAGCTGCGCCAAACAAACAGAAAGTAATATATACACCCAAGAGGCATCCCACTTTCTACCCCTCTTGGAATGTAACACCGATAAAACTGCATCATGATGCCAATTGGTAAAAAGTCAGAATTCATGCATGGCTAGTGACTTGGTAGTAGTGTATTTCTAGTTTGAATGTATTGTATTTAATAATGTACAAAGATCATCTGTTCTTAGATTTAATGCTCTTTTGATTCTGCCATTGGCAGAGATGTACTTACTTATAGCCCTTGTGACTCATCACCAGCCATTACAAGTCTGATGAGACATCTTGTTTTCAATGATGGTTCTATGCACTTTATGTAAAACTCTTATTTGGAAGTCGCTTTGGATAAAAGCGTCTGCTAATTGCCTAAATGTAATGTAATGTTCTACTATTCTTTAACTGAAATATATGTAATGGCTGGTCATTATTCTAATGATTTCTAATTTAAGCCATAGTACACAGCCAAGTACAAGTGCTCTCTCTTTCTCTGTCTCAGGAATGGATATAAATTCATGTACTGCTCGGCGAGGGCCATTGGCATGGCTGATATGACGCGAGGCTACCTGCACTGGGTTAATGAGAGGGGAACCATGCTGCCGATGGGCCCGGTGCTGCTCAGCCCCAGCAGCCTTTTTTCTGCCTTGCACAGGTCAGACACACACCACATGTACAAAACATATTCATTGGAGTAATCAAAATATATATGCCCTTGGAGCCATAAAAACAAAGAATATTGAAAGTAGTTAACGGTAGTGAATAATATTTATTTTATTTTAGTATTCATTAATGATGATTTCTATTAGGAGCAGCTACACAGTAATAGCAGTAATTTTGTTATAGTTATAGCATGTAGAGAGGCTGACAATCATCAAGAAATGATTATGCATTTTTTGCATTATATATTCAGGCATGATAATAGAAATGACACATAAAAATGTTGTAACTATAATTTGGGGGAATTTCATGCTTACATTTCTTAGCCAGTGAATCCCTTTCAAATCCCAATTGCATGGGAACAGATGTGCAACAAAAGGGCTGAAGGCTTGGACATGTTAAACATGTTTGCTGTCATGCCATGTTTTGTAGAGAGGTGATTGAGAAGAAGCCAGAGAAGTTTAAGATTGAGTGTCTCACAGACATAAAGCACCTTTTCTACCCGAACACTGAACCTTTCTACGCTGCTTTTGGCAACAGAGCCACGGTGAGACAACTGAGCATGTACTTTCTTTGTAACAATACAGCACTTCATAGTCTTGTCTTGCTTTTGGTGGTGATGGTGATTGTTTGTGTATGTGTGATTTCAGGATGTATATTCCTATAAGGAGGTGGGTGTTCCTCTGAACAGGATTTTTACTGTAAATCCCAAGGGGGAGCTGATACAGGAGCACGCCAAAACCAATATCTCCTCGTAAGATATATTCTCTGTTTCGCTTGATTTTCGTCCACGTATTCGGACTCTGGACACGTGTGTGCACAGTCTGAATTCTGGTATTGCACAGTTAAAGTCTGTAAATGTCTGTGTGTCTCCCTTTAAGCTTTGGGCGTCTGTGTGATGTGGTTGACCATGTCTTCCCGGTCTTGGTTAGAGATGAGGGAGCAGACTTTCCTCGCTCTGACACCTTTGGCCAGTTAAACTACTGGAGCGAACAACTTCCTGACGGCACCAACCAGAAAGAAGACCCACAGCCCCTTGAGACAAGCTGAGGAAACCCCATCAAATCCAGCACTGAAGAAGCTGCGTTCCAGCTTTTCTCCACATTGCAGTCACAAAACTGTGGTCAGTGGTTTTGCGATTCATCATGAAGCCGGTAGCCCAGATTAAGAGTGAAGATGCTGATTATTTTAGAATCCAAAACCTATCTAAGGCTCCTTGAAGGCTCCAAAACGTTACTTACGATAAGCAACTGTGACTACTGATTCAAAGTAGATGAATGTGTTTTCAATATCCCACATAAACAAATCACCTTGCCATCATTCAACAGTGAGAAGACAAGCAGCCATGGGGGTCCATTACCAATAGGACAACTGTGTCATCAAAAAAAGGCATTGGTTTTGCCTGAGGAAACAAGGTTGAAGACTCACATATTACATATTTGCAAGTGCACTGACTCACAGACACACGCACAAACACGCACACAGAAGTAAAACTTGCAAAGGCATTCCGTAAACAATGCACATGAGATTCCCTTGACTGGTTACTATTCTTTCTGTCATCCCATGCATCTATATCAGCTTATCGCTACTCGTTTCACCTGATACCCAAAGTTATTCAGATTTCTATGCAAAAACAAAAGTATAATTTTCCTATCCTAAAATAATCAGTGGTCCTGTTGGCCTAAGATTCAGGTGAAGTCCACTAACACATAAGGTCTCACCATGTAAATTAAATAAGAAATTATTTAGCAGAAATTCTTCTGTAGTCCGCCGAGATTTTAATCAAGCAGCTCTTCTAGATGGCCTAAACAACTGGCTTCTACAATTGACAATAAAATATAAATTACATATACAAATCTGAAATCAGCCTGTTGGTGCATCATTAATTTTTTATCTTGTTCAGGAAACATGCAATATATTCACCAAATAGTAGATACAGCACCAGAAAAATCACATTACATTACATCATATTACAGTCAAACCATCCAGAAAATGCAAAAATAGCTAAGAGTGTATATCCAGTCATCTTCTGCGCTTAACACCTTTGCATTTCTAACACAATGTGTGTGGTCTTCTGACCGGGATACTGTGAAAGATGTGGCTCTGGCACATTTTCTAACTAGTGTTCAGTGACAATACTCAAGATA
Source organism: Nannoperca australis (assembly GCA_036023655.1). Lineage (NCBI taxonomy): Eukaryota > Metazoa > Chordata > Actinopteri > Centrarchiformes > Percichthyidae > Nannoperca > Nannoperca australis. The sequence continues at coordinate 25,835 of JAVQJD010051347.1, read as the reverse complement.
AATGCAGGTCAATGCAAATAACTTACGTCTGCGTCCTTTGTCTGTTTTTATACGTTATACGGTGATAAGCTAGAACGTAGTATATAAATCACTCAGAGTTTGTTATTCTAATGACTAATGCTCATCAATGCAATTACTGTATAAGCCCATACAGGACTCATATAACATCTACTGTCATATATTCTTAGTGTTGTTGTTGTTATTGCATAGTTTAGTACACAAACACATCTGTTTTTTGTCATATGTAAACATTTTTTCATTTTTTATCAAATGTTTGTTTTCATCTGTTGATCAAATAACATCTACTGTACTGAAGCCTGTCTGTTTATTCTGTTTATTTTTACCACATGTATAACTTAAATGGGGAGAAAACCACTGTAAATATTGAGTAAACAGTTTTTGTGACCTTATGAAGTGAACAAAGCTCTGCTAATCTTGTGAGAGCTGAGATATTGTGTAAAAGACTTTACTTGTGTTCATTTAAATGCACTTGCAGCCATTTATGCTTTACTACAAATGTGTTTTTAAACCAGCTGCCTCCTGTTGCACTAAGAGGTGGCAGTTTCACCATGTGACCACTAAAGCAAACATGCAGTATTTTATGAAAGCCAACAGATGGATTAATTGCCTCTTGCCTGCTGTTAGTCCTACGTCGTTTTGTTTCGTTTGGTGCCTCTGGTTTATCATTAGCATCAAGGTGGCTAATTACATGAAGTGCAGACTTAAGAATGTTTAAAAATACTTGTGCTTCTTGCAACAAAAGTACCATCAACCCACATCAAATCTTCTCTGTTCACCATAAAGCAAAACAGCTTTGAATGCCTGACAGCTTCAAGAAAAGGAAAGTGATGTTTCTGCTGCCCTCCTGGTTTTAAATCTGAAAAAAGTAATTCACCAGATTTTTGTTAGAAATTAAGCAGAATATTTGTACTGATATTAATGTGTCCTATATTGAAAACAAAAATGAAATCAAAATGCAAGAATACTGTGAACAAACCCTCTGATTGATTGTGACTGAGTCGCCTATGCTGTTGTATTCTCTTTGTTTATAGGATAGATGTCTAATTGTGTACTGTGATTGACTTTGCCTAAAGGAAAACTAGGAATTAACCTTTAATCTGATCTAAAACGGTTGATCTTCACATGCCCTTGGAGAGTTCAGTATAATCTGTGTAAGAGGGAGAGACGCATGCTGTTGTAATGTCAAGATGCATATTTGCGTGGATGTAATGATCACTGTCTTGTCGCCTGATCTTGTAGGGAAGTGCGTTGCTCGAGTATTGGTATTAGTATGTCCAAAAGCCAAACGCACATTCTGATCTGTTTGGGGTCATTTATTTTGATAATAAAAATATCCTTCTGTCTTCTAATCTCATAGGCTTGTATTTATAGTATAAAGATATCCTAACTATGAAATCCTTTTTTTAGGAAATATGAAAGGTAAAAGTAAGAGAAGATCATTTTTCTTTTAAATAAACACAATGCTCTTTCCAAATTTAAGAGTGCATTATCTTTTTGATGATTATCACCAAATTCTTTCTGTGAAAGATCTGTTAAAACTCTTTACCAGTTAGCCAGTCTGTCTCTGTGTTGACATGGATGTTGATCCTGTTTGCTACCTACCCAACAGTGCGCAGTGTACGCTATTTGTTAACAATGTAGTTTGAATAAATCTGTACAATGGACACATTTTTCAATAAACTCTAAGGTGATCGCCTCTTTGCGTTACACTTCTTGTTAACTCATGGCAATCTGCTTGTGTCTTTGTGGTTTTCTTTTTTTTCTTTCACCTCAGACACAAAGCATTAGCTGAACAGAAATAGCATTGACTGGTTTCCTCGTAATGTTATCAACGCGTCTATGGTTTTATTATAGTCTCTGAGGTCCACATAAGGTTTTGATGTTGAGAATAAAAACACGGAGATCACCACCACAGAACCAACCAACCCCTTTGCCATTGAACGACTGTTAGTTGTATTAATAGATCAGTTTCTGTTCTGGTGTCTTTCTTTCCTTCCTTCCTAGTCTACCTTTAAGAAAGGAAGGACACAGTGGTGGAAAGTGCATTTGCTCAATTACTGTACTTAAAGTTTTGAGGTACATTTCAGAGATAAATATTGTACTTCTTACTCCACTACATTGTTTTATTAAATTAGAATTTAACACATAAAACATATGATCAGATTCTAAAACATGATGCATTGTTACAGATTAATACACCCAACTATTAAGAAGCAGTTAAAATTAGCTCCACCTCAACCAACTACAACATTAAAGTACCACTTACATGTTAATGCATTAATAATAATGATCCAATAATATGTTTACTTTTGAAAGCATTTAAGTATTTTGTTGCTAATGCTTTTCTACTTTTACTTACAAATTTCAATACAGGACCTTTACTTGTAAAGGAGTAGTTCTACACTGTAGTATTGCTACTTAAGTACTAATCCTCTTTCTTACCACGCTCCTTTTCTTCCCTCACTCTTCCCTTTCTACTTGAATTCTGTTTTATCGATAGAGCAACACAAAACCACACAGCTGTGTCAGCGTTAGAAAAACAGGAAACCATGTCTCTCTTTCCTTCCCTCTCTCTCTCAAACTATTTAATCACATTCCTTCTGCTTCTCCATTTCAGCTCTGCCCCTTTATAACCCCATGGTCACTACCTCGCGCGCACACACACACACACACACGCACGCACGCACGCACGCACGCACGCACGCACGCACACACACACACACACAGAGCTCATTTCTCCTCCTTCCCTCCCTTGTGTTTTTTGCTGGAGTGAAGAAAAGATTGACTCTCTTTTAGGAATCCACCATTTTGGACCGGTAAAGCAAGAATCTGAAAACTGTTAAAGACTGTTAAAGCACAATCACACACACACACAAACTCCCACCGGATATAGTATAACAATTAACAGGGCCTCTTGTGATGCCTATTCTACATAATGTAACACTGGGTACTATTAATGGTAAACAAATTACATTTCCCTTACAACTAATTTCGGTTGGGCATAGAAGTAAAGAGGCTGTCAGTGGCTTCTGCCCCAGAATGACATATGTTAATGTTTAAGCGACAAAGACCCCTGGTGACAGCAGGAAGTGTGACTCTTCCCAGTAATCTGTTCACTTACATACTGATCTGCATTTGAATGATGATTATCTTTGAAAAAAGTAACCGGACAATGCAGCCATTGACTTCGAATATGTCAACTTAAGTCAATGAAACAAAACGATTCATGTCAGCAAAGTGATTCATAATGTCCAGCTCTACCAGCTGTTAGGAGTGTATCTGATTAGTGAACACTACAATTACAAACAACATATTTGGTCATTTAGCCTGTTAATTGGGAGGACTTGTTGAATACATCACTGGTGCTGCGAATCCCTCTGGTTACCATTCCTTCAATCTACAAATAAATCCAAAAGATAAAAAAGATACAATGTTTTACTATCAAGCTAAGGCATTGGACACTTAGTAATCCCAACGACCGCTCTTATAATGACTTGCAACGAGCACATGTGACATGAGTTGTGGTCGTGTTCAAAATGAACCGATCGTTCACTCATCGCCCATCACGCTGCTCAAGATGTGAACGTCACGTCAGTCGGAGTCGTTACAAGAGCTGCTGAGCACTGAACCACAGGACTGCACACAAGGTCTGGCTCTCTTTTCGTTTTCTAACGTCTCTTTCTCTCTCTTTTATTTAGTTTTTTTGTAAAAGGTTTGTTTGGGATTTAACACGGAAATGCTCCTCGTGTCCACATTATATTATCTGTAGACAGTTTAAACGTTACATCGGATTTTTTTTTTAAAATCTCTGCAACCGGAGCGAAGGAAAGACGGATTATTGTTCTTCGAGACAAATGTGTGGCATATATGTCCGACATGTTGGAGATATTTAACCCAGAGACAGACAAATCCCAAACCAAAATCCTCTTCTACTTCAAATACTGCCTACTGTTACTCCCTGGGTTTTCACATTAAGAGTATTTGTGACAAGCTTGAACTGTATTCCTGTGTGATGCCTGGTGTCTGCTGCTGCACTGGACAGTTATATATGAACACATTGTTATTTTAAAGATATTCTAAAGTTAAAACTTTGGAATAACCGGTTAGCATTCAACGACAACATATACCATGAGCTTGCGCCATTGGCCTGCTGTCAGAGCTTAAATTAATAACGTGCAAGTACTTTTACTGACACTGTAGTGTAAAATGTTTTACACAAAAAAAACTCTGTCATAGTTCATACTGCCTGCTTTTGATTTTCTGTTTAAGTGCAAAGAAAGAAAAACTCCTCTAAATGCTGTTATGCAGATTCAAATAATAAATGAACATACAAATAACATTTGTGAATTTGTGAAAATTACTTTTCAGAAGCAAATGTTTCTTGCACTTTCATTTACATTTTAGGTGTCATGGTGCTAAACTTAACAAAATACACATGCAAAACAAGCGAATGTAATCACTGCTCAGAAAGCAGCGTTGCCTGAAAGGAAGTACATCTGCGTGAAAAAGCATTTCCTTAAATGTAAATGTTTTAATGCACCCAGAAACCGGCATACTGCTATTTCTAAGACATCCAACTCAATTCAAGACTAATGCAAAACAGCAGATCTTCATCCAGATATATGATTTTTCTTTAATCTTACCTAAAGAGCCACAAAACAGCTTGTCACGTACGACAAAATATTGTTCATTGCAGCCTCACCTTGCTGAAACTAAACATAGCTTTTGTGATCAAAGTATTTTTCTTTTACTACTCAAGGAATCAAAATCAGGATTCAATAAGAACCAGAATCATGTAGTAGAGTCTGAATCAAGATATCAGTCAGACACATGTACAAGTGAATGTCCATTTTCATATCTTCAATCTGTTTCTGTCTGTGTGTCCATTAGATGTCTGCTGAGATCCAGTCTGCAAGTGGACCAGGTGGGAATAATGGAATTCTTCAAGGCACCACAATGGGGGGCAGCAAACCTTTACACCGCTTTATTAAGGGGCAACCCAAGATTATTGGAGTGAGAGACACACACACTCAAATGACTATCAAAAACATATTGATAATCAATACAATGTATAATTGCCAGAGGTCATACTTGATGTTGTTCTTGATGATCTCTTAGATCATCACGCTAATCTTGGGCTCGTCTTTATTCATCGTTTCCGTCGCGATCACGCCACATGCTGGTCGGCACACATGGACAGTCATCCCGCCTGGCATCTTGATGGGAGTGATGGTTGGTAGCACAACAACAGTATAATTCTTCAGTGGCTAATGGGTTCATGTTTTGACTATTTATTTTCTAAACAGCCACATTACAAAACCAATGAAAATGTGTTCTGGATCGGACTGAGGGCTGATAGCCATTGGAACTCACTTCAGTAGCTAAGTGCCAACACTAGTCTGTGTTTCTGCTGTCTTGTTTGCTATCTGCAATCTAATGCAGTAGTGTGGTGCCCCAAAACATTTGAGGGATACATAATAAAAACATGTATCTTCTTCTTCCTCGTCCTCGTCTTGCAGTTCATCATATGTGGGATTCTGTATATTCTGACAGAGCACAACCCAACCAAGAAAACAGTAAGCTCTTCTGTAATATTTTGAAGCAATACTGGCAAGTTTTCCATAAACTATCTATTCAGATCACATCTACTAGGATAAGCCGTCCCTCTTTTTATTGACTGATTTAACATAGTTGAAACAACTGATTTATGGCACTTTGCAGTATTCTCCATCTTGTCCACATACTGTATGAACTTTTACCAACTTTTCTGAGTTTCATCTCTCTTCATCTCTGTCGGTATCTACATGTAGGTAACCATATCACTGGCTCTGAGTATTTTGACCATACTGGGGTCGTTTTGGACTATCATGCATATCCTGCCGGAGATAATACAATCCCACTACTACAGACAATATTCACACTTTGATGAAGACAATTCCACAGAGACTGATGAAGTATGGTCATCATATTATCAGGTAACTATTATTTTTATTACTTTTTGATGATGGTGGTGTCCATTATAATATTAAATATAACAAATTTAAAGCAAGATAAAGTTAGATTTAAAAATGTTTTTGTTGAATTAAGGCTTCATCATATGATGTTAAACAATCGTCCAAATAACATCCAGTTTATGTATCTTGGCTTGATATAAAATGTTGGTATCAAATAAATGAAATGACTCTTGAGGACTGACGAACAATACATTTTAAATGGGTTGTGGAACTTATCCAGCATATAAAAGAACAAACTGGTGTTTAGAAAACACACATCTACAGCACTGATTACCCAATGAACATTCCCTAATTGGCACCCTGATATGTCATCACGTCTGCATCTCAATTAGTTAATAAACTGCATCATTATTACTGGAGATCCCAAAGGATTCAATATTAATGACAAAATAAAAAAGAATATGAATTTACCAATGATGATGTTTAATTTTGCAATACCAAGTTTGATTACACCGTCTTAGGTGGAAGCAGGTACGTTGATTGACTGTTGCTCTGACAGCCAATCGTGTAACTGGCTCTGCTCTGTTTGGTTTGATTGAAAAGTGGAGTCATAAAATAAAAAGGTCCACTGGGAAAATATATATATTTTTAATAAAAACTGCTGGAATTAAATAAAACTATTAAATGAAATAAAGAAGCAGAATGGGGAAAATAAATCATAATAGTGAGCTTATATATATAATCATTTAAAGGTGTAATACATTTTAGTTTGGTCAAGGGCTGATGGCACGTGTACACACATTTCATGGAAGTCAGTGTTTTTGAGATATGTGTATGTGTGTTTGTCCAGGAAATGGGACTGACTGTGGAATCGATCTTCCTGTTCTACACTATAGTTGGTGGAGTTATTTTCATTGTAATGTCAAGTCTGGGTGGGGCTGCCCTGCGTTCCACCAAGAGCCAGGTAAAAACACCACTTCCCCTCACCAGGGTTTGTACAAAGTTTGGAAAATGCTTAACTTTACCTGTTATGTTTTCAAGGTTAAGAATATGCTTAAATTCAAAGATTCTCTTTTAAAAATCTTTAAATATTTGAAATGAAATTATCCTGTCATCCTATTAGGTTGTTGTCTCCTGGTATTTATAATAACAATTAGGTTGTGAAGTCTTCGTCTTCACATGTTTGGTTTAGGTACCTTGAAAGTACTTGAAAAGTGCTTGAATTGTACTCTTAAAAGGCTGTATGAACCCTGACTCACATTACATTACAGGCAGGTTGAGAGCTGTGCTTGTCCCACTTGCCAAAAGAATGTCTGACAATATTTGCTAAGCTTAAACAAAGTTGCAACATGACAAAGAACTAGTTAAGTTGAGAGTGCTCTTCTTTCTCTTCTCTTTAGGCCATTGTAGTGATGACTACTACCCCGACTGAAAGACCAGCTGAATAACGAGCAAAAGAAAAAGGTCTGGAGAGCAATACATTGAGCAGAGAGAAGAAATGTGAAGTATTTCTCTTTGTGGGCACAACAGAGGATACATGATTCCTAAATATGAACCACTTTTCACTAGCATGCTGTGATCAGTGTGTCCAATGCAATACAAATAATATGTATGTATGATTTGGCGATGTATGGTGATATATAGGCATCTGTGTTTCTGTGATATTGGTGGTATTGTAGAGCAACTAGCTAATCGTGATCATGTGAGTGTGTGAGTGAGATTCACCTGCAGCTCACAGAGAAGCTTTGCATCAAAAAATGCCAATAGAAAACAAAAGTCCCACATTTTGTGCAGCTATACTCTATAAGAATCCATCTTTACATGGAAATCAAGTCCGTGTGTTCCTGTTTAGTCAATACATCTATGATAATCCTTCATTAATCAGTTCAACAATATATATTAACTGGAATCATACATATCATCATTATAGTGATTGTGTGTGTGTGTGTGTGTGTGTGTGTGTGTGTGTGTATATATATATATATATAGTAACTTCCATTTATCCTAAAATGCATAATACTTCCTTCTAAGTATTCACCATATACTGTAAACTGCAAACTGACTGGTTGACAGAGCAAATTTTTGTTCAATTCAAACAACAGAGTGGGAACATCTGAACATGAAACTGTAATGTTAACAATTCCAAACATAAACATGTTACCTGGTAAAGTGTTCTCTTTCTTTTTACTGTCTGAAGTGTTGATCCGGTTCCATCTTCCTGTCCCTTACAGAAGAAGTTTGGCATAGGCAAGGCAGAACATGTACAGAACCTCATGACTGCTCTTGATGCCGTTTTTTTTTCTTACCATGTCAGCTCATGTTTCAGCTCTCATTAAGTACAAACAGTATGACACCCAACATACCGTTCTCACTTACAGGGGACAGCAGCTGAGACATATCACTAATACATTTATTTGTAAACAGAGAGAACAGAGAGTGCGATCATACCCTTCCTGAGCAACTGTCACAACAAGTGTTTTTTATTTAAAACTGGCATAACATCAGAAAAAAGTACAGACTAGCAACACATGAAAACATGCAAATGCATTCATGTTTTTCATTATGTTTCAGTAGGTTTAAATTGTGTATTTGAAAAGTGTAATACCAAACATATTCAAACATGTACTATTTTAAAGCGCGGCCATGAAAATCTGAAAACTTGAAAAACAAATAGCATCTTAATATGCATGCATTGTGCATCAGACGTACAAAATGACATTTCCATGAAGACATGCACAAGCTACCACTGTTACAAAATGAGAAGCTGTGATTAATGTCTCATTTGAATCTCTTCTAAATTACACACCATAAAGTATCCCATGATTAAAAGGAAACAATAACGTGCATAAATACAGGAATGGAAGTTTTGTTCAATAATGTCCTTATCATCAACTGTTATTAATTACAATTAATTACACACCACGAACACAACGTTTTTGACTACACATAGTCTAATAAGGGAATATGAGTCACATTAATGTGGCAGGAAACTGTTCAACAAAATCTTTGTAACGGCTACTGCAGCCTTCAGACTGCCTAAGAAAAAACCTCATGATGACTTACGATGTAGTTCTGGTGAATACACGCACTCTGGAGCTGTGAATGGAATGGGGTCAAAATGTCTGTCTGACAAGGAACTAGCTACCAACATTAAGAAAACAAGCAGTGAACACAACACTCATATTTCTTCACCCTTTAAGTTTAACTTGTTTGCCTTTTTACACATCCAGCAAATACGGAGCAACTTAACCCTGCAATAACACTTTTTTTTTTTTTGACTTGATAAGGAAAACTTGTGCAATATGTGTAAGTAAACAACTGTTTGTTTACTTACACATATTGCAGACACAGTGAAACGTTATCAAGCTAACTGTGTCTGTCTGATGTCTGGTGCTGAGCAGGTAGTGTACAGGCGGCCGAAAACAACGCCGTGAAAGCAGTTAGAGTGAACCAAAGAAAAAAAGTGGGCAGATATATAATGAACTAAAACTCTATAAAGCTCCGTAAAGCTGAGGGGGACTGCAAATTCAGGCGATAATTCTCTGTAGGTTCATTAATAGAAAAGACCTCTTTCACACTGTAATGTGATGTTGTGAAAACATCAATTACAAGCTCTTTAAGGAATAATTTGTTCTCCACTTACTCCCGAGGGAAATGGCACTTTAGCTGCTAAATGCTCCACCAGCTAGCTTCTAACTTTGTCTGTCTGCCGTTTGGTGTTGGGCAGGTAGCATATAGTTGATTTAAGTTTATGGTTTTCTTTGCTGAAAACGGAGGTGATAGTGAATCAAAACAGTTAAGTTGCAGACTGGAAAACCAAAACAATGAGCTGAAAGAGAATTAAAAGCGCTGTATATCTGAGGGAAGAGTTGGTTGATAATCATCTGTGGTTTCATCACTATAAGCAACCCATTTCACAAGTAGTCATGTGTTCCATTGTTAACATTTAAATATGAATTCCTTTATTTACTTTCCTCTTTTTTTTTTATTGCACTGCACCATTATCAGGGTTAACTCCCTCCTCTGGAGGATGTAGATACACATGAATTCTGAACTTTTCCTCTTGAACTTTATCTTAAAAATGCCCCAGTTGTCTTTTATACATTTGCAAACTATGGAATAAAATTCTTACAATCCTAAACGTTTGAAAACAAACCAATACATTTTAATAATACTATCCTTTAGTGACAGGAAAATACATTTCACATTCTCCTCTCTTCATCGTCTCTTCATTGTCTTAAATTGAAGAGGCGGTGTGCTTTTGAAAGTCACTCCCAAGGACACAGCGCTGGTGAACACGCATGTGCTCTGTGACACGGTACTGACGTGAAAAGGTCATAGGGCAGCGAGGGCAAGGGAAGGGACGTACGCCAAGGTGGCTCCGCACATGTCTATTCAGAGAGCCTCGCTGGCTGAAGGAACGGTCGCACAGAGAGCATTGGAAGGGGTGGTGAAGCGTTGACAGATGAGCTGATATATTTGTTGGCATGCTGGCTGAAAGGGTAGCTGGTATGCAGGCAGGCAAGGTAGATGGCATAGATGCTTGTACACAGTCTGGCACCCTAGGAGGTGAACAGACTGTCACGATAGTGGTCTGGTTCTCACCCTCCACAACCCCTGCTGTATGTATAACCTCAGCTCCCGGCCTGCTTTGCTCTTTACCAACAGATTTTCTTTTATTAACATGTTTTTCTGCCACCCAAGATTTAGACTTAGACTCATCAAAACTCCCAGCCCCACATTTTGTTCTAGCTGTAATTATTCTCTTGTCAACCTCTGCTACAGATGTGGCTTCAGTCCATTGCCCAAACCCATTTCCAAAGGTGTCCTTGTTGCTGAATGCAACCCATTTTTCTCCTTCGTCAGATCTGTGTTTGCAGTACAACTCTGCAGGTTTAGTGCTAATGTCCAGCAGTAGAACCTGATCTGTAGTCCCTGTAGCAAAGTGCTGCCTTATGGGACCTGGACTGGCAAAGGTACCAGCCTCCTCCTCATTGGACTGGTCTGAATGATCAGGGTGGCTATGGCGGGAGTGTTTGTGATCAGCGTCCCTGTGTGATAAGTGTGTGTCCTCCTGAGGTAGGCAGTGATAATGAAGATGTCCACGGTATGACTGCCCCTCAACACTATACATAGGGTCAGACGTGTTGTTATCTGCAGGCATTGTACAAGTTAAATGTGGCTCTGTGATCTCAGTGCCTGAGGTATCTGAGTCAGACAGACAACCATCGACACTCCATCTTTTGTCTGTCGTAGCTTTCTCTTTGTAATGTTTATTCTGGCTAGAAGTGTGTGTTTGTGCGCTTATCGTGGCTTTATGCAAGCTAGGGTACCAATCAGTCTCAGGTCCATAGAGGTTACAGTGGCTGTCCTGTCTATGCATTTCAGCTGGACACCTGCTTGAGAAACTGCGTTCCTCTTTCGCTTCTCCCTCGGGGCACAAATCTTCACAGTGAGAGTCACTTCCTGTGTCTGAGGCCGGTACAGGAAGTGAAACTACAACACTCAGATTTTGTGAGTGAATGGACTGCTCCTCTGCTGCAGTTGCCATCCAGACATTGTGGCAATCAGAGCAATCCAGTCGCTGATGTTTGGAGGGGAAATCAGTGTTATACTTGAATCCTCTGGTGCATCTGCTGCAATCTGTATTCTCTGGTCCTGAATCCTCCCTAATATGTTTTCTTTGTTTGTTCTTTTTCTGAAATGAATCACAATGAACATGACGATCATTCTGTCCTGTAATGTGGGATAATCCATTGGCCATATGTTCATTGTGATCTGTATTGCTGCTGTTGTAATCCTGTTTTAGGATGTTTGATGATTGATCTGCATTGGATTTGCAACATAAATCCTGTATTGCACATTGATTTGAACTATCCTCGTCCCAATTCTGTGCACCATTGTGATTTTTGTGTTTAGTGTTAATACCTTCAACAATGCTGTCATTGTCTGATTGTGAATGAGGGACCCTGCTAAAGCTGACTGAGGCCTGGGATACTGGGTGGTAAGGAGGCATTGTAGACATTCCTGCCAGCTGGAGCATAGCTGCTCTACTGCTGTGACGGATCACAGGCACTGCCCCACAGCACCTCTGTGGTGGTGAGGAAGAGGATAAAGAGGAGCACTGTGAGGGATAAACATTATCCTTAAGGTGGGAAGTGGACAGACAAAAAAGGGGAGAGTGATGCGTATGAGTCTTGTCCTCCTCTTTTCTGTCAGTTTGCTTCTCCTCTGCTTTACTTTTCAGTGTTAAACACACTGGCTGTGTCTTCTCCGCTATACTTGTCTCTTTCTCTTGCACCTCGGCAGTGCAGCTTAAATACAAGTTCCTCCTGTCCTCAACACTCCGGACTAGCTCCTCCTCTGCGCTCTTCTGCCAGGTCTCTGGTTTTACAGTGTCATCTGAATGAAACGGATCTATTTGCACCTCTTTGTCCACCCTAGACACACCGTGCACTTCAGCGGTGCAAGGGATATTTTGAATCACATCCTGAGGTGTCAGATAAGTTACTTGCCTGCAGTTACCTGGATTTACACTACTTGAAGTGCATGCATCTTTTTCACAAAAATGGTTTGCACAATTTTTACTGCTACTTCTACATGTATCTATTTCTACGCCTTTAATAAAGGAATCTGTGCTGGATGAATGCATCTGAGTTTCATGACGTGTGTCCACATTGGCTGAATACTGATGATACTCTCTCTTCAGAGAATTTACACTACGTGTGTGTGATACTGGCAGATACGTACGAAATGTGTTCACAGTTTTACTATTAGTATTGTCAATGTCTTTATATGGCTGATTTTCAGCCCCAGTGGAAGCACTTGTATCATCTGCAGCGTTCACTTCAGTCTGTTGCCAAGCCCTCAGAGCTTCCTGCAGTTCATCCATCTGCAGGTAGCAGGCGACGGCGAGCAGATTGTAATACTGTTGCTGGCTGCGAGTGTGTGGCAAAGCCCCTGTATAAATGTAGTCAAAAAGCAGTGCCAGTACAGAGTCAGACAGACATGGAGCCTGCAGTTCCACCAGGGCACCAGTAGAGGACAATATAGATGCCAACACTGGACTAGAAGCTGCCAGGACACACCTGGGGGAGCAAAGAGCAACTAGATATGTGATGCTGCATACAATCATGTAAGAATTATTACTGTACAGCTACAAATGCAAAGAATAAGTTCTAATATTTTGCCAGTATTTACTTGTTGGTGTGTTTGTTTGCGACCAGTTTATGTTGCTCACCTGTGTGCAGGGTAGAGTTGACCTGGGCAATGCTTCTGTCTGACCACACAGTCACAGAACTGAGCTTGTTCTCTTTGGAGGTTCAGACTTGCTAACAGCGATGCTGTGTGGCTACTGGCTTCCTGGACACAGGGTGTCACCTGGCGAAAGAACAGCTCAGTCACTAGCAGTTATTGCTGCTTAGATGAAGTATGGCACTAACAAATAACTCCATTCTAATAATTAGTTTTTTTCTGTGTTAACTTGTACTGGTTTTTACAAATTTTTGTTTACATTGTTGCACTATGGGTTGCCACTAACCTGAACATGTGTTTAGACTGTGCAAGGCAATGTGTGCTAATACTGATTAAAACCATGTGTCCTTATTTCTGAGCATAACTGGCACACTTCTTTCAGTTGCATCTAGGAGTGTACAAGCACAAGTCGTCCCTTTTATGCTACAGTTTATGTAGACATTCATTCACAAGGTTTACCAGTTTTTTTGTATGCTTGTTTAAGCAAACTGTTACTTTTAACTGTTACAGTGAACGTAAAGTCACATTGTAGTCATTGCAGTCGTACAGACTGCTTTAACATCAGGTAGAAACAAATATTATCTTACCTCCATGTTACACTGGGAGAGGAGCAAGAAACCCACACTATCCTGTGGTGTGCATTATGAAGCTTCCAGCTTGCAGTGTCCTGACAGGTCTTACTTGCAGTTGTATGGAGAAAAGAACTTCCACGGAGGCTATATAGTCCCAGTCTACTATCTACGCACAGAGTCATTCGGAAAGCAATCACAGGCTTTTCATATTGGGAGCGTGGTGTGACGGAGAAGGACAGGTGCTTATATGGAGAATTGGCATCTAACGTCAGAATTTCCATGGCCCGTTATGGAGGGGGACTGAGACCATCCCACAGAGAACCAACAGAAGACCACAGAGCTGTAGCAAACAGAGCCTATAGTTCTATTCACATAGCAAGAAGATCGTACCAGGGAAGTAAAAACACAGATGTGCAGTAAAGAGTAAGTTGTGAAAGAATAGAGCACACGACATTGCCTGCCATTCATAGGTATAATATAATAATGACTTAATTCTTTAAGGAATGTTCCTTTTTTGTCTTTCTCCTGCAGGAGAGGTCAGAGTTCACAGTCAGTTACAAAATAGTCTGTAGCATGCAGTGATCTTGAACTGGAATTGGCTTAGTTTGTCAATTTTGAGTCTCCACTGTTGCCTTCCACAGCATTAAGAGTCACACGCTATGATTCTGCATTGAAGAAGAAATGTGTGATGTGTCTAAACATTTTCTATCTGCTTTACTTCTACAAAGGGAAGCTTCTCCAGTGTCAGGACCATGAGACAGCCCCCAGTCTGACGCTTTGTTGACAACTCCATACTAAGCCATTTCTCCACCCTTCCACACCATGTGCTTGTCACGCCTCTTAATCTCCAACAGCACTCTAATGTTACAGCCACACTGCTGTCCCCACACAGCAGTAGCACACTTTCCCTGGAAACTGTGCAATGGAAATACTACTGGAACACACACCATCACGTAGTGAACCATTTAAATTTAGTCTTGTGGCACAATCTACAAGACAATAATAACTTATTACACACAACTAATTTTGGAGCTTAATAAAAATATGCTAAATATGTTAATCAAAATACTTTTGGCAAAATATGCATATAAAATATGCAGCAAATTAGTAATTTAGTAGGTGTGCTATCCATTAAAAAAAGAAACAGAAGAGATTAAACGAGAAATGTGTTTACTGTAAAATTAATTGATTTAACAGAATTCAGTTTTATACAGAAATGTAAACACATTAGGACACTGGTATTTTGCTTTAAACTGTTCATAGTTGCAGTAGCCTCATGTTATAGTGTTATCACTTTTATATGTACTATAGTGCTGTCAGTATTGGAGTCTGTCATGTGGGCTCAAGGTGCCAGAGTGGGATAGAAGAAAAATAACTTAATACAAAACTGGGAGTCCTGGCAGCATAATGGTTAAGCTGCATGCCACGAAATCGCAACATTCGGTTCGATTCCAGCCGAGGAACCTTTGTTGTAAGCCATAACCCTCTGTCTCTCCATGTTTTCTGCCATTCTCTACACACTGTGGCTCTCACATAAAGGCAAAACAACAAAAAACTAAATTAAATAAGAAAATTCAGATGCACTGGCCTATATAATAATAATAATAATGAAATAAATTATGCAATTACTTCAGCAGTAATGACAGACACACAAAGTACCAACCATATGCTTAACAAATAGGAGCTTTGAGTGTTTCCATTCATTGGGTGCTTGGTGACATAACTCACGTACTGTACTAGTTGCGAACAAGGAGAGAGGGTCTCCCTTTGCTGACACACATAGCTGCAACTTCTGGAAACACATCACGTACTGGGACAGTATTTACAAAACAGGAATTTAAAACTCCAATATTTTTAGCACAGTAATTCCCACAGCATTTTTGTGCATGGTTCCTGCAATAGTTAAAAGTTAAATAAAATTGAAATAAAATTTCAAAAAGATAGTTGCAAAAGTCTGAAAATGTGGCTAATGCCGACAATCTGCCTCGTAATGCGAACCATGTGGCACCACTATCACTCAACATTTACATTCAATCAGAATGAGTCCATTGGGATTTTACAAGATTGCACTATTATATTTCAAAGTACATGAACAGACACTCGAAGTTATATTTATTATTTTTATTATTGGAGCCAAGATTCTCTGGCACACACATACACACCAAATATCCAAACGACAGCATGTCCAAGTCTGAAGTTGTTGAGTACTCCCATAGCTAACGCTCTGTACTGCCGGGCCATCCTGCACAAGGTACAGTCTTCCTTTTAACACAAGCGCATACATACGAAGCAACATGATGTCTCTGCCAACAGAAGCACTGCCAGAACACAACATGCAGACATGTAACAAGTGGTGGGAGAAGTATTCCGATCCTTTACATAAGTAAAGGTACTAATAACACAAAATGCTCCACTGCAAATAAAAGCCCAGCATTCAAAACAATGCGTATTGTATAAGTGTGTAGGTATTATCAGCAAAATGTACTAAAACGTAAAAGTACTTATTTTGCAGAACAATGCTCCCCGTCAGTGTTTTACTATTGTATCTGATGTTTTTGGATTAATATTACTGCTGCATTAATGTGCATGTTGCAATTTATTAGTGTTCAAGGATGAGCTCATTTTAACTCCATTATATACCGTTGGGTAGTATAATCTACAGACATGCATCATATTGTATTATAAAATAAATCTATATATAGATCATCATATGTTTGTAGCGTCGTCCTGTGAGAACCATGTATCTCTACTTTTCATGAGCTCAGAACTATTTTCAGCTTTGTGAGGATGCATGTTCCTGCTAATCCAAGGGGGCTTTAAAGCATAAAGTTGCATCCAATGGAAAAGTAAAGAACCTTGAATTTGTACTTAATTACAGTACTTGAGTAAATGTACTTAGTTACATTCCATCACTGCATGTAACTTATTTTGTAGACTTGCATCACATTTAGGAACTGGTGCTCTTCACGGTTATGTTAACCTGTAAAGAGCACCAGTTCTAAATATGATGCATATGTAATGCTCATTGAAAAGATAATCAATCTGGTTTTGAACGATGGCGCTAGATGAAGTCAGAAGTCAGGGGACCACCACTAAGTTCAGACCATGTACGTCTACACCAAATTGTATGTTAATCCAAGCAAAAGTTGAAGCTACGTTTGACTCTGAACTACATTTGTCAACCTGCAGGTGGCGCTACAGGAAACGTCAAGGCATCCTCAAAGTCATTAAGATTAATCTTCTGGGCACCAAAATGTGCACCAATCCATAATGTAGACTTGATATTTCACTGGATAAGTCATCATTTTGAACTGCTGGGGGCGCTAGACGAAAAGTCATGAGATCTCCAAAATCATTATGATACATCCTCTGAGGATCATGAATGTGTGTACAAAAAGTCAGGAAAAAGGGATCAAAGGGATGAACCAACTGACCGACTTTGCCGGTCCTAGAAGCACGGTGCTGCTGTAGCATAGCTAAATTTAAAAAAACTGTTATTTGATACAATTCAACTGCCTATCTGGCTCCAAGGCCTCAGTAAATTGTTTTCATGTGTACCTCAGGAGTACTCCAAGATCAAGAGTCCCCATGCTAAAAACGCACACACGCACGCACACACACCATGCCCAGCTAACTACATACCAACCCTGCTTTTGCAAGACATACAGTAAGTACAAAGTTCCAGCTGTTTATATCTTGTCCCAGTCACATTTTTACCCATGTAACATTATCTTCATCTTGCTCTCTCTCTTATAGTCACACATCCAGAACATTGTAGTCATGATATCTAGTGGCTGCTATTCTTAGCTTTTTGGCATGACACCGTACACACTCGTCCTCACATTAACATCCCTTCAAAGAAAAAGCACACAGTAGCAGAACAGCATGTCAACTTAAGGACTCTGCTGCCAACAGAAGTACCAGGGAGCAGAGTGATTTAAATTAGCCTGGAGAGCATTCAAGTGACAGAGCATCTTGTTGGCATTGGGGTTGTGATGCATACCGTATACTCAAAGTGTCCCTGGTTCATATCATACAACTTCCTCTCTTCCAGGAATTTGAGTCAATCTCTATTATCTGTCAATAAATACAACCAAAAAAAAGTAGCAGTTAATTTATCAGATACCCAACTAATACATATATTACGCTTTTATGTGTATTAGACCACACAGGGTTATGAATACATGTCAATCCTCGGGTTTCAAGCATTAAATACATAAAAAAAAAATAAAAAAAACTTTCAATTGTTCAATTTGTTAAGTCGATCTGCAACAAAACCTCTCAGACCGAGTCAGAGAACAGATCTCTAGACCAATCGCATGCCTTGTTCTCATCATCAAGGAGATCATTAGATTCCAGACTCCCCTCTTCAACAGTCTCACTGTCACCACTTCCTGTTTGTGCTGGGCCTCTCTGTGATGATGTGAGAGTTTGATCCAACAGAGTCCTTTTACGAATAACTCCATCTCCCTGCTTTCCTTCCCAAGTGTAACCCGGATTGCTGCTGCCGCCATCAGTCTGCCTTCTTCTTCTGAGCTCCACACTCTGTCGTGTTTTAGCAGCAGGAGTAGGAGGAACAATGACTCCACTGTCCTCATAATCACACACAGTCACATCACAGTCACATTTGTGGTTGATCCTTCCTGTCGACCCCGGGTTTAGAGCTACTCTCTGGATCCTCAGGCGCTGCGGAGCCAGCAGACATTTTTTATGCTTGTCTGGTTTGCAGAGCCTCCTTCTTGGGGTATATCTATGGCTGCGTCTGCTCGATGTTGTACACCACACTGAGTCATCTTTTGTAGTCTCTCTGCCACACCGGGACGGCTGGTTAGCAGTGACATGGTGTAATTCGCCGAAAGAAGAGGGGATTTTGGCCGGCTTTTTACTGTCCAGTTCAGTCAGATTTCCGGAAAAAGCACAAGAATCTCGACTGTCAGGTTGTGAAGTGAATTCACCTAACGTCAAGGTTCTGTATGAGGAGGCAGGTGACCGTGAAACAGCTTCTTTTACAATGGGGGTGGACTGAGAAGAAGGGATGAAGTCAACATCTTGTGCGCATGGTGGAATTAAACTGCCTCTGTTTTTGCATTTATTCCTTTTCAGTTTGTGTATGTTTGGTGCTGAATGTGGGACATTAGACTTTTCACTCCTCGGGTGCGGCTCGTCTGGCTTGGAAAGCGGCGGGCAAGCCTCTGCGGTCGTCCCGGCAGTTTCTGCGTGCATGTTGAGCGTGTTTGTGTTCACATCGATCACGAGAGAGCTACTGAATAGGTCCGCCGAACAATTGTAGGCTTCTTCTTCCTCGTTTTCAAAAGACGGAGAACTGGCGTTCTCATCCTCCTGACTACACTCATGGGTGCATGTGTTTCCAGCTTGCTCAGATAAACGTTGTCTCTCATCTTCATTCGGTGCAGATGTATTGTTAACATCCAGGGTTATCTGTGAGTGGCTGTCAGTTATCTGCGTGTCACTTTGAGAAACAGAAGTTGATTCGATCGATAGGTTCTTGTCTTGTGATGTGATTTCCAGGTTGTTTCTTGCCATTTCTTTCCGATTTTGCACATTAAGATGTGGCTCTGTTTCACCAACAATGTCAACATCTTTGTTTTCCTCACACACAAACTCTGTCAGGCTCTCAGAGAAAGGCAAATCCTCCCAAGCCAAGGTGCTGTTAACAGTGCTTGACGAAAAGGTTTTGGTGAGATGTCTGGTTGAAAAGCCCTTCACTCCAGAGGAGCTGTGACCAGGTGGGGAAGGACTGAACCAAGTGTCCAGGATGGGGGTGTTTCCAGCAGCTGTGTCAACAGGTGAATATGGGCTTTTGGCAAATGACAGACTATTGTAAGAATTGCACTCTAAAGAAAGAAGAGGTGACCGCACCGTCTCCTCTGTGACTTCAGGCTTCAGACTTCCCTGTGCATGACGTGGCGTTTTGTTGTTGTCTGTATGTCTGCTGTTCTCATCTCCACTGTCCTGGGGGCTGCAGCCTTCCTCCTGCTCTGCTGATGAAGTAACTAGACCTAGCGATTGTTGCCATGGAGGGGTGGGAGTAAGGGTGCAGTCTTGGTACTGTGATCTAGGATTAAATCGAAAGCAAAAGTGAACAATTCATCCAGTGATGCCACCTGAAGGGATTTACAGTGAAAATCTCTGCTTCTGCATAAGTAGTGGAAATATTTACAGGTGTGTAAATGAAACCTCCCCCGCAATTGTTATTTCAGTACTGTCAGACTGTTTTCTTCTGTCTTCACCCACAGCCCTATTGCAACATACACACCACTGGTGTCGCAACAGGTGTGATCCTATCACAAGTATCTGGTTTTAACTTCCGTTTCAGGTTGAGTCTCATTCATCAGTCATTTCTGTGTGGTTCCCAACAGTCCGTTCTTGATATAGAATACTGAGAAGCATCAGATGGAAAGAAATAGTTATCATGTCATGTCATTACCTTTGCAGTGATTGAGAAAGAAGACCTGAGGCAGAAAGTGTGGCATTGTTGAAGCTGCTGGGTGGAGAATGATTCAGAATCAGCAGCCGGGGTGTTGCCGGGGCTCCGGAGGATTTGCAGAGATCAGTGGATCCCAGCTCATATTCTGTGGCTTTCTGAAGAAGGATCCGATAATAACTGACCACTGTGCAGCCTGTCAGGCCTGTAGCTTTGGGGAGAATCATCTGACTGGCAATAAACTGGACTGTGTCGTTACTCCTGGAGCCATTCTCAACAGGCCCTCCTATCCAATGTCCACTTCCTGTTTCGTTTACCTGAAGGAAACGGACAACACCGCGGTAGTTGACAGCAAGCAGCCCGAATACAAATGAAATGTAATAAAACACACGTTTTTGAGGCCAATGTTGATTTGAAAAAATCGACCAATAGTAATTTAGTAATATTTTAAACATAAACACTAATCTTAATATAGATCCCTTAGGTTTGTTTTTAGCCATACTAGCAGCATGGGTCTAAGGATGGCAATGTCAGAGATTTATAGGCACTAAAAAGAGATTTACAAACACTAACTGTTTTGTATATGGCCTAATACATTTAACTCATTAGTGAGATCATACAAAAAGGCAAATAAAGGTTTCTGGACTTTGTCAAGATTTATTGATGTTTGTTAACGTGTTATACAAATCTCTTAGAAACAAAACTAAACTATTTGGAAACTAAAGAAAGCTCACTATCCAATTTCAGCCTGGTATCATGGTATACCTCTTATTTGGAAGTCGCTTTGGATAAAAGCATCTGCTAAATGCCTAAATGTAAATGTATAAAGCTGATATTTAAAATAAGTCTTTTGGTAACTGCATAACCCAATAAGATTTAAATTACCCAAAGGCAAGTGTACCTTTATACCAAAGATGAAATGTCTGCCAATGAAACAGTCCTCGACAGCCTTCACCAACAATGTGGATCTGGCGGATGCTGCAACCGGTCCCTCAAAGTTCTCCACCAATCTACAAATGGCAGACACAACAAAACAGCACACTGTTTTTCACCGTACTGGAAAAAAATGCATTTAAATGCATTCCCTCTGACCAACGCAGGGTTTACCACTGGGCGTTATGGCAGAGTTAAGACCCCTCACCTGAAACTAAAATTTTTTATTAACATCTTAATTAAGAATTAAGACACTTTAAAGCACGTCACTGTTGTTGAGGACATCGTCTATTCACTAAACTGATGGTGAAACAAGATCTGTTCAATCATTGCCTGGAGGAAACACTGCAACCTACTGCTTCCAAACCCAGCAGTAATGCTCCAAGCGGACCAGGTCCATCTCATTCTGTGTGAGGAGAAATCCACACCGACACATGATCAAAAGGATACTGACAGATAGAAAGTGAAGAGGTCATTGAAACCTGACTTTTATCAGTAAGGTGTTCAATGCAGTCTAAATGTTCAACACAGAGAATGATGTGATGCTCCAGATACAGGAGCAACATTAAGCAATTAAATGCAATTAAATAAAGCAGACAGACATTTTGATTGTGTGTGTTTTGCTACATTACAAAAGGATCCAATTCTACCCAGACCAACAAAAAAAAGGTTGTTCATCCTTAAAATGTGTATACGTTGCACAAATTCGTTGATGTTTGAAAAGATACCTCTGTAAACCACTCGCATGGACGCCAAAGAATTGGTTCAAGCAGGTTCCAAATACTGTTACTCCAAATGTGCGCGTGTCCCGTGCCACCCTGAGAGACAGACGATATCGGTGATCGTCCTGATCCCTCAGACAGCTGTAGCCACACTTGGAGCATCTGCACCTGTGTTGGGGAGACAGAGACGCCAAATGTGTGTGAGTGAGTGATAACTCACAGTAAAGTTTTGAAAATACGATCTATGACGGACCAACTGTCTTCTGTGTTGGTCGTCTGCGTTTTTACCTTGTCGTATCCTGCTGTTCGACGTGGGTCCTGGAGAAGCAGCGTTTACAGCACGGATAAAACACACAGGTATCTTGCAGAGACAACACGACACACTCCGCCAGGACCCGCCGAACAGACATGTATCTGCGACGATATCAGTCAGTCTGCGGCACGGACACTTGGCTGCAGCTAGCAGGCTAACTGAAGCTACTCACGAGACGCATGAGTGTTACATGAACTTAACTATAACGGCAACAATTATTAGATAGAACCAAATGTGATTCAAAGCTATAAAAAAATGTCGATTTCTAACTTTTAACGTCTCTTTAGCTGTCTGAAAGCGCTTCTTCTTCTTCTTCTTCTTCTTCTTGTTTTGATTTACTGGCGGTTGGGGAGTCAGCTTGAAGGTGCGTTACCGCCACCTACTGGACTGTGTGTGGGACATACAGTGCATCCGGAAAGTATTCACAGCGCGTCACTTTGTTTTCACATTTTATGTTACAGCCTTATTCCAAAATGGAATAAATACATTTTTGTCCTCTGAATTCTTCACACTATACCCCACAATGACAACGTGACAAAAGTTGTATTAACAATAAAAAACTAAGAAATCACGTGTACATAAGTATTCACGGCCTTTGCCATGAAGCTCACAATTGAGCTCAGGTGCATCCTGTTTCCACCGATCATCCTTGAGATGTTCCTACAGTTTAATTGGAGTCCAAATTCAGTTGATTGGACATGATTTGGAAAGGCACACACACACACACACACACACATACACACACACACACACCTGTCTTTATAAGGTCCCACACTTTACAGTGCATGTCAGAGCACAAACCAAGCACGAAGTCAAAAGAATTGTCTGTACACATCTGAGACAGGATTGTCTCGAGGCACGCGCAGTGGCCTCCATCATCTGTAAATGGAAGAAGTTCAGAACCACCAGGAAAACAGGATGCACCCGAGACGTGAATACTAATGTACATGTGATTTTCTGAGTTTAATCAGAATTCTACACACACACACACACACACACACACACACACACAACCCCATAATGACAATGTGAAAAGTTTGAGATTTTTGAAAATTTATTAAAAATAAAAAACTAAGAAATCACTAAGTGTGTGTGTGTGTGTATAGATATCTATCTATCTATCGCCACGTCTGTAAGATACATTAGAAGTGAACAGTGGAAATGATTGTGTACAGTGTGTGACCGCACGTCAACAAGAACAGCCCTTGCAACATAGTTTGTGAAATGCACTCTTCTGTCCCTGTGAACACCGAGGAACACACCGTTATAAAGACGTTCTTGTATAATTAAGTTAAGTAATTAATGAATGTATAATCTGTGTGAACAAACACACTGAACTGCGCGGACATAGTCCGAAGTGTTCATTTTAAGTCTCGGGCCGGTCAGTCACATTATCGGAAACGTATATTTCTTGTCACGGTTCAAGGTCATTTTCAACTATTCATTGTTGATTGTCCCGCTCGCATGTAATCGACTGCTCTCCTAGACTTGTGTCGTGTCACCCGTGAAAGTCTTCACAGTGTTTCCACTCAAATCAGCTGTCGGCTGAAGTTCGCGCGTTGTCTCCTCTCCGCGAGGAAACGTGAGTGGGACGCGCCTCCCCTGAATTGGTGACGCCACATTTCCAGTAAAACATTTCCATATCAGGAAGACTGAGACTTTTGCAATTACACCAGTATCCCACTGCAGGCAGGCAGCAAACTCCTTTCACTTTTCCAAGAAACGGCTCGTTGCTGAGATGGGTCGTACTTTTCGACGGAAATAGACGGAATTATTCGTTTCAGCATGGAGTTAAAGAGGTGATCTGGACTCTTGGATATCTTCGGTGCTACTTAAACCATCAAATATATCGCATGAAAGTAAAGGAACATGACGGATGTTCTGTTCGCTCCCAGGCGAGCTCGCACTCTTTTCGTCTTCCTTATTTTAGGAAACGTCGCGACTGGAGTAGCTCTTTCTGGTACGTATAGTGTACTTGTCGACAGCTTTTAAATTGTCTGTCCGTGCAATAGCCTGCCCCGTTCTCACAGGCACTCTCTTGGTGTACACGAATGTCTTTTTCGTGCAGGAGAGAATAATAAAAGAGGCCAACATCTTGACTGTACCAACGACATGGAAGAGTTGATGTCTTGCCAATTCGAAGCGCAAAACTGCACTGGATACAGTGTGACTCTCACCGGACACGGGTGAGTTGTTTTTATTTAGTTAGTGTTTCACTACAGAGCCAATTATGTTTAGTGTTTATATTCTTTTTTTTTTTAAAGCTTAGTTTTGGTTGAGAAATCAATCATTTATAATAAAGATTCATTTTACTAAAATAGAGGTTTTTTTTTCTCCAAAATGATGTGTATGTCGTATTAAAATCAACTGAATCAGCACAAGAAGCCAGAAATCTAAACGTTGCATGTATTCAGAGCATGTTGTATATTGTCTTGTATTCCACAGGACGGAGCATTGCATTTTGAAGCAGTGTGACACTGGATGGTGTTGTTGCTCTGTCCAAATGATTCTTGTTCCAGGGGAGGATCATACAGCAACAGTTCAGAAAGGAGGCGAAATCATGGAGTCCAAAATCATCAGCATCACGGAAAGCAGTAGGTTGACTACTTTCAAATATAAGTTCATAAATCTGCAGCTGCCAAAGACAGACTGATCCAGACACAGAGGTGGGTGGATGGGTGTTAAGAAATGTTCTGCTCACTTCTCTTATCTCTCTTCTTCTACAGTAAAACCCAAAACCCCAACAATCACCTCAGTGAAGGAGTCCAACGGGAATTTTGAAGTCATGTGGACGACAAACATGTTTGGCTATTTCAGCAGAACCTTGACTGCTAATGTGACTTACCATAAAAAAGGAGGCACAGAAAAGGTAGGAACAATATCATAACACTATGTCCACATCACGTCAGGTTAAGTTAAGGAAGTTATGATCGCAGAAACTTCCTTTTTACAATTCTTGTTTCTTGTTTCTCCATACCAGGTTTCAAAATATTTCAAACCAACTGCGATTAAAGGACTGAATTACTATGAAATACTTGGCCGACACTTGGAGCCAAGTACAACATATGTGGTCAGCATCCAAAGCTTCTCAGATTGGAGCAACCGCTCCAGTGACAGTAGTGAAGAGAAGGAATTCACAACCCGTAAGTCTCGTCTCTAGTCTTATTTTCTGTTTATATATGGAGAGAATTTTGTTTCTTTTTAAAGCAGTCAAAAAAAGTGGTTTGAGAGTGAAACTTTCCACATTTTTGCTTGCAAACTCTAAACTTTTGCTTTCAAACCCTAACATTTTGCTTGCGAATCTAAAAGTTGTGCTTCCGGTTCCGCTTTATGCCGTGGGCGGGACCTACGCAGAAAGACGTTTCTAGAAAGACAAGCAGCTAAAATGACAAAATAATGCGTATTTGTTCAGCCCATTACAACAGCACAGCTCGTTAAACAAAAGCAATCTAGCTCAAACACAACATTACTGCTGAGTAAGGAAGTTCTGTGTAATGAAACTTTACATTCGTATTGACTTTCTCCGCTCTCCTCCGGCGGACTTCAAAACAGCCTCTCTCGTTAACTGACGGCATGTTGCCAAGCTGTCACTCACATCACAACTGGCCAATAGAAACGTCT
>JAVQJD010051344.1:0-11426 GCA_036023655.1 Nannoperca australis | reverse complement strand
CCCCCCCCCCCCCCCCCAAAAAAAACAACTAAAAACTATAACACTTGTCTGCTGGCTGCCAGTTGTCTCCAGCCTCTCCAAACCTCTCCCTGCTTTGTTATTGGCTGGCTGGAGCATCTGCTGTATTGGTATTGGCTGGTTCCAGCAGGTGAGGCATAGCTGTGCCACTTAATCAATGCCCTGCAGTGGGGGAAGCATGTGCCAGACATACAGTGCAGCAGCAACAGCAGCAGCCGTCAGCATTGGCAGCTTTCCATGAAGCTGAGCATGGGGATGGCATGACCTTCAGACGGCTGGGACAGGAGAAAGACACACAAAAACACACAAATACACACAAAGTCGTGCAGATTTTTCTTGCAAATCATGATCTTTCCCAAAATGTCTGCAGGCCACACCCAGGACTTCACCTTTCTTCTGCAGAGGCAAACGTTCAACTTCTCACGATGGGTGAGCGACTGGGAGCGTGGCAAAGAGGCACGGCGCGTTCTGAAGGTCAAGAAGAGGCTCGAATAGCACACACACAAACACAGACTGCAGATGCTGCCAATGCATTAAACTAAAGTACTGGACGCTCCATTAGGAGTGGAATACATCAGTGTAACAGCAACAAAAATATAAAACAAAGAATATATTCAGGGGGAAAAAATGAAAAAGATGTGTTGGGTTCAGTTATTATTATGACATTATACTGTTGTATAGTGTAAACTGGAAACTGTCATGGTTGTAGTTGCTCTGCTCTCCTCCCCTTGTGTTACCCTGTTTTCCACGCTCCTTGTGTTCCTGTTTGTCTGCCTGTCTCTCTGTTTGTGTGTGGGCTGGTGAGTATTCGTGGTTGGGCGTGGTGGTGGCTCTCGCTTCTCACCCGCACAGCTGTGGCATATCCACTAATCACCTCTCCAGCCTTCATGTACCTGGTCCTGCTCTCCACTCATCGCCAGATTGTTCTGTTGTTCTGGCTTTAGGTAACTTGCGATTCTCTTTGTTGCCTGTTTAACAAGTGTTTCCTGTGCTACAGGATCTCCCGTGCCTGGTCTCTAGCTTTCTGCCTGCCCAGTCTGCTCGGCTTCCCCTCCACAGTTCAGCCTGCTCCACCTCGCCTGCCTGCCTGTCTTGGTTCTGGCTCAGACTCGCCTCTCGTCTCGGATCGCTTATTAACACAGTTGGAGATGCAGCGGTGGCTGTAACATACAGTGCATCAAGGATATTAAGAGACTTATAGTGCCCGCTTGCCACAATTTGTATCAAGATTTGTACTCCTTCTCTGATAACTCTGCTCCCCCTGGGCTCAAATTGTGTACAAGTTCCTGCTTACATCCCCTAAATGTGTGTTGCTTCAGGACCCTGTGACAAAATGACACACGATCCAGGAAGGCTACTTTGATTAATTGATCCAAGAGTTTGAAGGCTCATCAGACACCAAAACACTGCAGAATCTCCAGCTCTGGAAAGATATCGTCTGACTTGAAGATCACCAATGAGAAGTAGAATTACTCTTTTCAATAACAAAGTAATCTACCTTTAGCAGGTCACATTGTGTTGCTAGTTGAGTCTCAGGTTCATTTGTTTCTGCAGCGTGTGAACTTTTGGTAACATCTTGTTAGCTGGTCCAGCATTATGCTGCTGCCAGTGTCCTCTCTCTGCACGTTGGGCTTGCTTGGTTGGCTACATTTTGGATAGACTAGTTATCCTTGGGTCCCTTTTGGATTTAGTTTTTCATTTTAAATGACGTGACATTTTTAATTACGTAGCTTCCAGGTTTCTGATCAGGTTTAATATTGTGGAACCATGAAGACCTCTAGCAGTGCAACACTGTTTTATCCAAACAGTCGCTTTTATCCAAAGCGACTTACAGATGAGGTACAATCTGAAATTCAGCTGATAATTTGGGGTCCAACCTGCAAGAACTTGGAGGCAGCTGGAAATCAGATGTGTTCGTAGTTATAATATTTAGATCAAGATTCGTAGCTATGGATGGATGCAGATATCTCAGCTTTCTTTTCCTATACGTATGAAGGTTTTCAGTGTGGCTGCCCTCGTCTGAACATCTATTCATCATTTAGGTGTTTGCTGGGTAACAGGCTTTTCACAGCAGAAATTGGCACCCAATCCCAGATCCATTCATGCTCTTTCATTCAGGATAGATTAAAAAACACCCTATACTGTACACAGTTTCACTCCTCCTCCCTCCCTGCCCTGCTCCTCCTGTCTCAAACACTCCTCCCACATCTTGTCCTCCTCCCTAACCCCTGATCTCCCCTCGCTCTCCCACCCTCATCTCTGGTTCTCTCCTCTCCCCTCTAGTGAGCCCTGTGCAGAGCCGGCAGGCCCCCCACGTTGCAGGCCTATTAACAGGCCTTGGTTTGCTGTAATGATGCCTCTACTCCTGTCTGTGCAGCTGCTGCAGTGCTGAATAGGGAGGATAAATGTGGGATCCTCCACATCCTCATCATTGTTTCACTGCCACTCTCTGCTGCCATGTGTGGCAGACAGAGGAGGGGGACGCTCCTGATTAATCTGCCCACACCTATTTCATTTTAAAACTATGAGAATTGGATTTGACTGATATATCAGGATGGTGTTTGTATTTTGATTTTAAATCCGATATCAGCTCCAGACTTTATATGCTGGATATAATATTCCAATATTAATTATCATCAAGAATTTTGCAGGAATTATTTTAACACATTTGAATACCTGTCCAGCATGACAAGGACACAGTGTCTGAGGAATACTTAAGACTTTCTTAAAATGATAATACTAATAAACATACCAAGAATAAAAATAAATAACTAAATAAACATAAAAAAATCATAGAATTAGCCATCTAAAAGATAAGCAACTGGCTGTTAATTAAATGAGTGTGATGGATTTTATGTAATCATACTAGCCCGGATAATCCCATAATTCTAATATAGTGAATTAGAGCTACTAATAAAACAGGTGAAACTGATCAGGAAACAGGAATTGTAAAGAAGAAAAAAAAGAAAGACAATATGCTGTTTTGGACTAAAGTCATCCTACTCAAATCAGTCTATGAAATACATTTAAAACAACAACAAACACAGCCCATGTGCTATCTGCGTATACATTATGTGCCCACGTTCCATGGTACAGCAGACAGCTGCTGCAGGGTCCATCAGTCAGCTGCTGTATTTATAGGGTGATGACCACAGAACACTAACAGCTGCATCACACAGGGACAGAGACAGGCAGTGAGACAGAGAGGACGTAGGAACCTGAGGTGTTCATCACTCCTCTATTTAATTCTGTCGGTGCTCAAAATAACTGCAGAACCTGTGCAAACTATGTGTCTGCATGACTGTGCCACGTATGCGTCCTCCAGCATGGGACTGAGCATTTTGGTAGAGCAGTAGCAAAGAATGGCTTACAGTTGGTGAAAAATAAATAAACATAAGTGATGCACAAATCTAAGCAGTGTATGAAAGAAAATACACATTTGCATTCATCTACTGAACTATGTGCAGTGTATGACACAGCAGTACTTACAGATTACTGCCAGGGGTCACCTGTAGGTTTCAGTCTGCTGTCCTGGCAGTTCCTGAGGACAACAAGAGAAAAGCCAGGTGAATATGTACTACATAATTATATACATTATAACTGAGGCAACTAGGAGGAGGACAGTTACCAACTGTCTCTTGCGTTTTCTTCTCCTTGCAGATGTACTTTAAATTACAGTATTTAATGGTCGAATGTTAAAACCATGTTGGAATCCTTTCTCAACGGTGTAATTAATAACATTAACAATGGTTCTGTTCCATTTAGGTGTTCAAGTCAGCCAGCATCATGCTGAATCAAATGCAGCCATTATTAGTTAGGTTATTGGTTATACCTGTGTTTGACAAGTCACAAAATACAGAAATTCTTTTGATTCTGCCAACATTGTGATCAGATCACAATATGGAAAGTAGGTAGGCAGAGATGTGAACAAACATGGTGCATCCCAGGTGAAGGGAAGCGATGCAGGGTACTCTTAGGGGATCCTTAAAACAGTTGCCAAGGCTGGAATAACGATCAGCCAAAATGGGCAACTGCTCCGGAATCCCAGAACTCCAGGGATCACACAAGTTCCATTGTGTGTCAACTGGTTTGTACAAATGTAGTAGAACATTTGTTTAGGAATATGCACCACTAAGGCACAATATGTCAATCTCACGATAAAGGCCTTAAAGTGGGCCTTGCTATGACACCATATCTTGACAGGGCTCAAGTGTGTGAGCTATCCAGATATGAATTGAATGTTTGTACCAGGTATAAGAGGGGGAACACATGTCTGCAGTGGAACAAGTCTGTTGCTACAAATATGTAGGGACACACAGATCTAAGCAGCCTTATTACACGGATCAAGTATCAGCCATGTGACCAATCTACAATTAAATACAGTTTCTTCGTTAATGTCAGTGTTTTACATTCCTGGAAAGAGCTAACTCAGTTTTAGCACCACAGCAGTCCCTGGCCTCATATTACTGTACATAAAAAGGTTCCACACAGTGAGGTATGCAGATTTTAAATTTGGGAACAGAAGAAGATTGGTATTGGATCGGTGATATAAGATAAGAAGATAAGATAAGATAAGCCTTTATTAGTCCCTCAATGGGAAAATTGCAGGGCATACAGCAGCAAAGGTGAAAAACAGTAGTAGATATAAAATATAAAAATATAGCATATGATAGATACAGTGAGTGGAGGTATCTGGAGAGAGAAAGTCAGAACTGTGCATCCCTACAAATGAAGCTTTCTTACTGAAGGCAAAGCCAGAGCGAGACATTCTCTGCTGCCTACTGGAAATGAAAGAAAAGTGAGCTAACCTTTGAAGGGAAATAATGCTTTATGTGACAATATTTGAAGGTTACAGAGCCAAGTGGACTCAAATCCCCAAATTAGCTAAAAGTATGAGCAATGAAGGTAAATTAGAATCCCTCCTAACATTAACATATGCTGTCATGGTGCCCTTCAGCAGGGCTTTGAAGCCCTGGCGGCTTCAGAGCTGCTGCAGACTGTGGTTCTGTCTGCAGCCCCATTGTGAATATGTGCAGCTATATGATGCTGGAAAAGAGCAGGGCTTTCACTCTATTACTCTATTTCACCGCTTAAACGAAGGCTGTGAACAAAATCATACTCATCTGTTCAGAGGCAGAGGCATGCTTACATTTAAGACAGAGTGACTTTTTGTGCACCATGGTCATGGCGGTGATGCTAATTGATTTCTAATCAAGCAGTCGCTCCTCTGTGGAGGACACAGCCTTTCAAATGAGCGTGCTGCCTTGTTTACAATGCGTACTAGAGCCTTAATGAGGTTGATTACAACCACGTTGCTGTTGCCAATGATGACTGCAGCACAGAGACGAAGGAAGCCGACGAGAAGGCGACGGCTCTGGTGTATCCCATTAAAATAGGATGAATCCCATAGAATGCGCTCACTCTACTCTGCTTAATTGCCATACGGTCAAAAGTTGGCTCTGAATTCTGAATTCTGAAGCGCTTTAAGGTTGGCAGAGACAAAGAGGCAGAGAGGGGGTGGGTGGTTCATCCTGAGTTTGAGCTCAGCTGTGATGTAACTGTGGACGATGGCTGTGCCGCAGTCAATTTAGGAGGCAATATCCTCAAATGGCCTCAGCTCCCTCCCTCCCTCCCCTCCTCCTCCTTTTCTGTCTCTCCCTCCCTTCTCTATCTCTTTTCTTCTCCTCTCCTCCTGCTGGTGTCATTTATCTCTTCCACACCCTGTCTTTCTAGCTTTATTTTTATGCTAGAAATATCTCCAGCTACCCCGTTCGACCCTCACGCAGACTCTAATATTATCTTCCCTTCCTCTTCTTCCCCTTCTCTTCCCCCTCTCTCGCTGTCAGCTCGTCCATGCATCAGTGCCTCTGTTCTTCTCCTGCCCAGCATCCCTCTCCTCTCCTCTCAGGCTGCAGCGCTAACGTACACACTTAGAGAATAATATCTCCCGCTAAATTCACTTCAATAAGACTCCCTCGGTGTAAAATGTGTTAGGACGTTGCAAACTGTCCACCCCCACAGGAAAGCTGCTCATTGGATAACCTTTCTGCTTTTAATAACAGTATATCCCCCAGACGTATTTAGCTGTACTATATGTTTATGGCCCCTCCACACATCTCCACCTCTCCCTGCACCACTCTAAGCATCGCTCGCCTTTCCACTTCCCTCCCTCCCTCCCTCCTCATTTTCTTTCTCGCTTCGTCTCTGCCTCGGCTGTCTCCTTGTACTCGCCTGTTGTCGATTAATGTTTTCTTGTGTTTGACTGCTGTTGCTGGATTGCTAATGCAGAAAATAAAATGTTACATTTTAACAGCTGACAAGCACCAGTTTACACATTTAAACAGATTATTGTGAATGTCAAATCATTTAAAACGCTATAGGAGCAGTTTGGGTTGTGTAACTTTCCTGTGTGTCTCCATACATTCGTGTATGTGTGTGCCCATCCCTCTCTCCTCGCTTCTCTCTCTGACTGATGGAGGGTGGGGTAATCTGCATCGGTTGCCATGACACCAGACAGCCCTTGCTTGGTGAAGGCACGTAGCTTCCTCTCTGCTCTATTTCCCCGGAGCCCTCCACTCAGGAGTTTGTGTGCATCTGTTTCTGTGTGTGTGTCTATGAATCTGGGAGAGTCATATATCATGCACATGATGCAAAAAGCTAAGTGGAAAAATAGAACATGGAGGGAGCTTATGATGAACTGAGGGGGAAAGCAAAAACAAGGTTTTTAGAGCAAATATTTTAGAGACGAGTCTATAAAGGGTGTTAGGATTGGAAATGAATACAGTTACAATAGTCACATTTAAATGTCCTCTTTAGAGGAAGACATTCTTGTAAATTATAGTGAACTTCATCCATTCCTCAGTACGCTTGTACACCCTGGATCCCACTCAAGGACCCCCGTACTCCCCGCAGCAGACATTCACTACATATGCCTACCACAAATCTTATTTTACGAACCAGGTCGTTTCCCCTCATTTTATTCAACCTCACTGTTTAAACAACTTGTTCTGAAACCCAAACTGTTGAGGGCAGCTGGGACGTTTGGGCTCCAGACAACACGCCACAGCCCAAATCACCTCATACGGAGTCAATATTGGTCAAAATTAAGGACTAGGACATTTGTTAAAGATGTTCTTTTTCTTCAGTTTTTTCAGTATCTGCAGACAACTCACTTCCTAACTGCAACTGAACAATCTTGTATCTGCAGATGGCTAATACTGCTTCACAAGGTAGCTATATGCACATATCTGTCCTTATTTCACAGTTTAATTTAAAACAAGATTTCATTCCACCAGAAAATAGCTATTCCCAGACCTGATGCAATTACTTTTCTTAGTCTCAAAACGCAATCATGGTGTTTTGAACCACTCTCCTCACAGCTCTTGGAATCCTAATAAAAGTGTCCAAGCCAGCTCCTATCCATCTATCTATCTCCAGACTCCAGCCTAGATGAATAATTTAGCAGGCTATATTTCCAGCCATCTGCTTTCCTCTCACTCACTTACTCTCTCACTTGCTTTCCCTGCATCATTTGTCTTTTCCCTCCTCAGTAAAGTCTCTTGGCTCGGATTCTGCTCTCTTTCTTATGTATGCAAATGGTGGGTTTCCTCATGTAAAATCCCAATTAGAAAACATGCATTGATGCTTTTGTTCTTTTTTCAAAATTGTAACTAAATTGTAACTAAATTGTAACAGCTCTCGCCACCATAGATTTCACTGCTAGAGTGTTGACCATGATGCAATTCAATTATATATTTACAGTGACAAACATCTGGCCATTAAGGATCAAAATAGAATGTATATGTAATCAGAAAATATTTTAAATCACAAGAAATGACATCCCATTCACTGCTGCTAAACTAGATAACAACAGGATGCCGCACTGAAGCCATTCTGTAGTTAATAGAAGCCAGAGGAAGCCTTGACAATACATATACATCCTGGATCAAATCATTAACTGTGATCAACATCTGCAACACTGCCTGTCAGAGCCCAGCAGAGGTCAGCCAAGTTCCTCCTTCCTGTCAGCATAATGAGCAAGCAGCCACATGTTCCTCCACCAGCATTGGTTTAATTATCTGTGTGCAACAATTACGCCACCTGAGTAATTGAAAACCCTCCCGTGCTCGCAGTTAGAATACAAGGATCCAAATCTGAAGGAAAAAGAATATATAATTACATATTGCAACTGGTTGATTACATGGCGCAAGGATGGCTCTGACATCGCTGGGGAGAAGACAGGAAGGAGCAGACAGACAGACAGACAGACAGACAGAGACAATCTCCAGCAAAGGTTAATGTAAATGGTTGGAAGATCACGAGACAGAATGAAGTCTGGCTGATAATGCAGATGATGACGAGAAAGAGTAGTGGAAGGAAATGTTAAAAGTCCAACAGCACTGACTCAATAAATTTGATTTGTGCTGCTTTTTTTGCATTTCTTTTTAAACCTCAGAAACAGAAAATGGGAATGTTTTTGAACCATGAATGACTAGACATTATAAATAAAGTGTGTGCCCTCCTCTTTCAGTGCAGACCATGATATCTGTGTTGATAGGTTTTTGGTCAAAAGCGAGTTGATAACCCTTCATGTGTTGTAATGAGTTGTTTCTTATTTTCTGCAAGTCAAACACAATTCCATATTTCTTTATATACAGTGATGCACATCAGTCATGTAACCTGCAGAACAACATTGTATATATACCAAATATCTAACACAATTCACCTCCTTAAAAAAACTATTTACAAAATATCATATTTGAAAATACTGTCATTGAAAACAAGAAAATATAAGAGAAATACACTGTAAATGGCCATAAAATACAAACTGTGTTTCATCTTAACCTATCAGTGGGTATATCAGTGGGTACTATTTCTTACTAGTTGTTAATAACACGTGTATTCATTACACTTTTAAATGTCACAGGAAAATTGTTTTGCTCAACTAACAATACATTTGTGACAGTTTTAAGGTAAAGCTTTAGCACTAGATCAGAATGACCAGTTTGGGTAGATTACCACCATTTTAACAGTAATGTAAAAAAATAAATAACACTAACACTTGGTCAAAACAAGCCATTGGAACTTGGTACTGAAATTGTGTTGGGCTATTTCTAAGACTGTGATTTTAAGAGTGTGTATATCCTGAACTCATTTCAAAGTCAGTCTATTGTTGACCTTAATATATCTATCATGACCTACATTTCTAAATTGTTCTCAAAGATATTCTATACTTGTTACTTTACTTAAGTATTTCCATTTCATGCTGCTTTCTAGTCCACTACATTTCAAACCATGAATGGTAAATATACTTTTTAACCCACTACATTTAGTTACTTTTCTTATTACTCGACCAGCTCTAATATTTAAATACATCAGTAATAATAAAGTGATGTTGAAATATATGATACGTTATTTTGATACTTACATTTACATAGTACATTTCTTTGCTGATAATTCTGTACTTTTACTTAAGTAAAGTTTTAAATCCAAGAAGTATGCTTGTAAAAGAGTATTTCTACTGTGGTATTGCTACTTTTAGTAGTAAAAGACTTGAATATTTGTTGTAGCATTGCTTGCATTGAATCTCACACTGGTTCGCACCTCGCTGTGTGTGCGTTAGAAAGAGTCGAATTTAGTTAAAGAACTAAAAGCGTCCGTTCAAATGCATGAATTTGCACTAATGCATTTTGAGTGAGAGTATTTGGTTCGCATGCTAAAAATGGTCACTAGTGTTTAAAAGAACCCCCCCCCCCCCCAACACACACACACGCACACACAAATGCTCTCTTCTCTGATCTATCTATATTAATGCTATCTGTGCTTATCAGCTGGCTGCTGATCCTGTTGGTCAGGTTAGCTGGCAGCCTGACAGACTGACTGACTATTGAGCGCGACCTGCTGTATGTATTCATAATCTGCTCTATCCTACAGCAATTAAACCCCCTGAACCTCTGCATGCTGAAAACGCCACAGTCAGGAAAACTGCAAGCAGCACATGTCTGCTCTGGCCATCTTGTCACCTCGGTAATCAAACCAACGAGCAGCCGGATGCACTTGTAACCCTTTGCTTTCTGCTTCCTCAGACACCTCGCGGCGCAGAAACACTAAAGCCTGTGGCTCTCGGTGTCCTGTTTCTAGGAACCGCAGTCCACTATGGGCTGAGGTAGGGTGGGGGTGGAGTATGGGAGGGTGGGATGTGCATGTACAAGTACAAGTGCAAGGCTTTGCACACAATGGCGTCTAAGCAAGGTGTGTGTATTGGCCACACAGCAAACATGAGTACATTTAGCATGTTTGCATGTAGAATATGGTTACTGCCCCTCCTAGATGTTCTCAGTCCTGCTGCTTTCACTATTGCTGTGGGTTTTCAGTCCCAATCATGTCAGTGTGGATTCTGATGTGCCAATCAAGTTAGTGAACTGAGCCAGACATGAAGAAGATAGACAAGAGACACAATCCGCAGCTACGTTGTGAAATGACCTTGAGGTAAACGACACAAGTGGAAATCGCAAAATAAAGAAATGGAGGGTGCGGGGGGTACTGAGGAAGTAAGGAGAAAGGAGCGAACAAGGGGAAAGAAGAAAGAGGTTGCGGGTGGCAGGGTTTGGGGTGGAGGTGAGGGACAAGGACAGGAAAGAAAAAAAGGAGGAGGAAGAAGAGTAGGAGAGGCGAGATGAGGAGCAGGAGCGAGGCAAGGCGGGGGGAAAAAACGAGAGAGTGGAGTGAAGGGGCTCTGGAAGGGGAGGTGGGTGTGGGGAGATGGGGAGGGGGAGGAGGGGGCTGCTGCTGCTGATGCTGGAGCACAGCGCGGCCAGGCTGAACTGAGTGAACTGCAGTGGAGGTCAGGGAGTCCAACATTCCTCTGGAACACTGTGTTTACACTGCGTAGCAGAGAGGAGGGAGGGTGGGGGATGAGCGGTGGAGGGGGGGTGCGAGGGGGACGACGCGCAGGGAAGGAAATCATCTCCCGGAGACACTCTTTTCAGGGAGGGAGAGTGTGTGTGTGTGTGTGTGTGGCTAATTCTGTAGGCTCGCTGTATACAGAAACCTTCAACTTTACTCACCTACGACGGCGGAGGGCTGTGTGCCGCACCGTCACCAAAATCCAAGGATTAAAGCTGAAATTTGAAAGTGTTGTATCACTCCGGGTGCCATTTCACCTGCATTATTAATGTAATGTAATTTCCAAACTTTTCACAATATGGAGGGGGATTATAAAATCTAAAATCTAAAAGTTTCTTTAGAGGGAATTTGGAATCTGCAGCTTTTAAAATAAAAATAAAAACACCAGGAATTGAGAGGGCTTTTTTTTGTATAACCTGAGAATTAATGCAAGGCTTTAATTGAATAATAATTAACAATACTTTCAAAAGCAGAATCAAATTTTTGTTTAATTAAGGACATTA
>JAVQJD010051337.1:0-21422 GCA_036023655.1 Nannoperca australis | reverse complement strand
ACAAGCTCAAAAGGGTGCTTCTACTCAGTACTGAGCAAAGGGTCTGAATACTTCTGACCATGTGATATTTCAGTTTTTCTTTTTTAATAAATTTGCAAAAATTTCTACATTTCTGTTTTTTTCTGTCAAGATGGGGTGCTGAGTGAACATTAATGAGAAATAAAATGAACTTTTTTGATTTTAGCAAATGGCTGCAATAAAACAGAGTGAAAAATGTAAAGGGGTCTGAATACTTTTCCGTACCCACTGTATATATATATATATATATATATATATATATATATATATAAAACAGATATATATATCTAACAGAGATGCTAATTTATAAATGTTTTGTATATTTTACACACATTTACTTCCTTCAAGTGTGCATATTTGTCATAGTTTTTAAAGAACATTAACATTTGGATCCAAGACCAGAAATACTGAGGAAATCACCTCTCACAGTAAAACTTGTTTCAGACTTCTGGGGTGCTTTGCCTCTTAACATGAGCTGAACATCTTAACATAATGTATCCCTTTAATTTCTTCTAAGGTAGCTTTAAAGTTGTTGAAATCATCTTTTTTACCCACACTTGACAGTACTATGTTGTGTATCAGCTAGTTCCAACTTTTCATTAATGCTATGAGATATGTGCACTTAGTTAACCATTGAAACTCAATTTTATGGCTACATGGACATATTCTAATATGCATGGTCCAAAATTCAGCCCATAAATTGTTCTATTGTATGAAAATCAATTAGAAATCATTAAACACAATCTTGAATCTTCACACTGAAAACAAGACTGCATTTATTTATTTCAGAGTTACTTTATTACTACAACATAATCTGGTGCAGACTTTTTAAATTAAACTACACTTACAACTGCATTACCATGCATTAATCATACTTACACTTGTGTGTACTATACTACAACTATAATATATGCATAAAAGCAAAGCATGGTATGATACAGTAAACATACAACTGCATACATACACATTGAAAGATGTCCTTTGTTTTCTTTCTTTTTTGTTAGAGCAACAGTTTTAGGAATTAGGGATGCAAACAAGGTCTCTAAGGCAAACAGAGTTATGTTAGTATTTAAGACATGAAACATGATATACAAAACCCATGAAGACACTGTCAGAACATGTGGAGTGAAAGCAAAATCATTCTAAGATCTGTATTTGATGAGCCAAGCATTGTTATATACATTTTTTACATTTTACATTCTCATTTCTAACTTCTTGACCAACTGTTCCAGAAATAGATGATCTTTCCCTTTAACCATTGACAGTTTGATCAAAACACAAGAGTCAGGTATCAGACCAAAAAAACAAACGGCAGTATTTATTTGTTTTCGGGTCAAGCTTCTTCCACAATAAAAGGTTGATCCGTGACCCCTCTCTCCATTAATCAATGTAGAGATGAATAAATAAGTGGGATATGTGGCAGCTGGCCCTCCAACAAGCTGTCTACAACTGTCCAAACCACTTCAGAGTCATTTGCCAAGGAGAGGCCTATAGATCAGCTAAATGGAGTTTGAAACCTAAAGAGTGACCAGGGGATTGGAGAGAGGAGGGCATGATAGCACAACAATCTGCTGCTGGTGTGGGGGGTCTCACTGAGGAGGGTAGGAAAATGAATGGGGGAGTGGGAAAGGAGAAAGAAAGGGTACTAAAATATTGCATAGGATGTGTAACAAGTAATCAGACAAGTAATCAGATACTGGATAATTTGTTGCTGTGGGTGGTTTGGGAAGGCAATGAGTAAAGAGAGACATGGTGACATAAAGAACCAAAAAGGGCAAAGGGGGAAGGCTATGATGGTCTCCGAAGTGAGGCATATGTAGAAGTCAGAGGACAGTAAAAGAAAGATTTTATTAGAAAATGTGATGGCGACAATCTGTTCACTTGGGTGTATCTGATTGGAAATATGCTTTGACCAGGTGACCCATTAGGATCTTGTAACAAAAGGAAGTAGTCAGAGTAGCCAGATTTGACTGGGGGAGGTGTCATGTATGAGTGGGAAGAATTTGAAATAAACCAAAAATATGCATGTTCCATTAATAACATATTTAGCATTATTTCTATTTGCCATATATAGTTTGTTGAATGGGTATGAATGGAATTGCCTCTCAGGAAGAAGGTACTTGTAGCATCAGTCGATGGAGAGAACAATGGAGAAGAAAGAAGGGAAGTGAAGAGAGGGATGGAGTAGACAGGGGAGAGGGAGTAACGCTGTGCTCTACTCCTTCCATTATTGATTATGATCTGAGACCACCAGAGGCACCAGATGTCAACCACACAGTTTAAGTTTCCACTGGCTTGTTTAAAGCTGCCAAAACTAAGCTCCCTGTTTCATCTTCTCTGTGATTTCCCCTCCTCGTTGTTACAAAATCTAAAATTATATATATATATATGTATCGTATAATTATATTATTATACGATACATACGATTATCCGTTTTTACAGACGGAGTGGTACTCAAACTGAACTTTATGTTTTAAATTGGTGGATTGCCTCTTAAAAGTCTGTCTGCCACTCTCCCCATTTTACATGCTGTATATTTTCAATCTCTATTTCTATCCCTCTCCCTCTCTCTCTCTCTGTGTCTCTCTATCTATCTACCACCCACCCTTATTACTAATGACTAATGAACTGATTTAGGGCTAATGATGTCTGGGATACAGTGATACTCAGTGCATCATAGTTGACAGAACAGTGAAGGAATGGAAGAAAAGATGTTTGTGTGTGTTTCTGTGCACATCTGTATGTGCACTCTTTATACACTGCCAACTGTAGGTTTTTGTTTGAGAGTAAACTTGTGTGTGTGTGTATGTGTGTGTGTGTGTGTGTGTGTGTGTGTGTGTCTTCACTGTAGTATCTCTGGGACACATCAGCAGTGTCCCTGTGTCCTGATCCTGAACAAATGAAATAGTAACGCTTTGGATGGGAAACAAGAGCAGCCACATAATTCTATTTGAAGAGAAAATCAATTCAACACCAAAACATAGGTCCCTCATCCACCACACTATGTCCCCACTATGGTTGGATATGAAGTCACTTTTCCAATGTGTGTGTTGTTGTTGTAGTTTTTCAGTTATAGTGGTACATTCACGTCTCTCTTTCACTTCAGCCTGCCTGCTAAAACTAGGCCACGTGGTTAAACGAAGGCAATTGTGACTATAAGTATGAGATTGAGCAGGGTAATCCAGGATGTGGAAATTGAAAGCAAAGCGTGTACTTGATATCCTTTATGCTGCACAGTATCAACACCACCATGGTGCCTGCACTGGTACTGAATATGTCACTGAACTTAAACCATTAATGCAGAATGGTACTGTATGACCATAATTACTGTAAAAAGAGACAGCATTGCAAACCTTGAAATATGATTCACTTTATGGAAAACTATATGATTCCTGACCTCTAACAAAGCCTGCGTATACACCTTGCAGAAAAACAAAATGCAGAGTGAATTGGCTGTAGCTACTTAGTGAGAATAAACTTTGTGAGCCTACACCAGAGGAGAAGCCTATAGCAGTGCACAAAGTTATACACAGACACATTACAGTTATACAGTTATTACATATTAACACACTAATAGCAATGAATTAGCAACAGCAATTGGAACTTTTTTTACCACAGCCGAAAGTAATTACAGCGTGTAAAACATAAGCATAATTGAAGAGCTTCATGCTATGAGCTCTTATCACTGACTTTCTGAATTTCCTAAAGTATGAATTAACAGTTAATGTTAATATTGTCAATATTTAATTCTATTTAACCGAATTAACCTCATTCCACTTCAAACACAATAGTTTTTTTATTGGAATAAAAGTAAATGCAGTTTGTAAGTGGGGTCTTTTGTTTTGGTTCTGTCCTTCAAACAACTGGGTTTAAAATGATACAATGACTAAAGTTGAAGGGATGACTTTCAGCTTTTTTTAACTGTGTCCACATCCATTTTGGGTGACAGTGTATGATTTTATATAGGAGCTATGTATATAGAATCCTACAGGACAATTAAAGAGTTGTTCATCCATTATGTTATGGATGTGAAGAACCTCATATTAAAGCTGAAACTCAGCAGTTTACACTCATGGGATTTATTTTAGATCCAATGTGTACCAGAGCCAAGATTTATAAAATTTGAATGTCCAAATACTTACACACTACACTGTAAATTAGAAAAGAAGGCTATGTCAGCATACACAGTAAAGGCCACACACACTTAATCAGACAAGAGAGGAAGATTATTTTCAAACTTCACCCTGCTCTTCTCTCTCTTCTGTCACTCTATTGATTTCCTGACAGAGGAATGAGAGGGGAGCATGCGACCTATTAAAGACCAGTGTCTGGTGTCTTAAAGGTTAACTAATCAACAGTAATGGAAAAGAGTCAGACACTTTTACTTCACCACACACACATACACGCACCCACATTTGCATCAT
This sequence comes from Nannoperca australis, assembly GCA_036023655.1. Classification (NCBI taxonomy): domain Eukaryota; kingdom Metazoa; phylum Chordata; class Actinopteri; order Centrarchiformes; family Percichthyidae; genus Nannoperca; species Nannoperca australis. The sequence continues at coordinate 16,980 of JAVQJD010051337.1, read as the reverse complement.
GCTTAACCTTCCATACAATAATGTTTCACTCTCCACGTGTTTGTTGCACGGTGGGTTTATATCTGGCCGCAGTAAAATGAAAACCTTTTCTCATGCTTTAAATTTGCAAAACTGCATGTGGGGTGAATGGAATTGAGGAAAACAATGTGAATGTGTGTGTCTGCATGTGGATTTATTTGTATGACTTTATATGCGAGTGCAAAGATGTATGTTGCATCAGATGCGTAAGTGGTATTAAATCACATTTAGTTTTGCATGGTGCGGATGTGATGTCCAGGCCCGTGTTTAAATGCCGCAGCATTGATAAGGTGTGACTGGGCCCAGTCAACTGTTAAGGTTTTGATGTCACATTATAGACTGTTTAGTTCTGCGTTAATGGGCTGCTGCACAGGAGAATGTTACATTTACATCAGTCAATGTATACCTCAACTAGGACATGGAGGATTTTTTTCTCCACACATTATTTTTCTCTATAGATTAAATCTATGATGTAAAATTTGTGTATTTATTTATGATCCTTTTGTGACAGTTTGAGCGATAATATTAATAACAGGCAATACATATCCTTTTCAGAATTACCTTGAATAATGCTGCACTACAAATGTAATGTTTCTCGCAATAATCCACTATGTAGGATTTTAGTAATTATTTTATCTTCCTTCATTTGAGCTCCACAACTATTTTCTTTATGTTTGGTTTATGCTTGTGTCTGTGTTTCATTGGCTGGCTTCTGTAGTACAAGCCATGCTGTATTTGGCACTTCTTATTTTCAGCAGAACAGGTGCAATACGTGAAGATACCAGGAGGTGGCAACTCTTTTACTGTTTCCACAGCTCTAGACCCCACTACAAGGGAAGCTTTCACAGATCAGATTCACACTGTAGCTTTACTGTTTAGAAAAAAAACAGATTTATGTAAATTTGGGGAAAGAAAGGTGAAGAAATAACATGAATTCCAAGCTATTTTGTTATTCATTGTTTCATTTACTTGATTTGATTTGTATTAAAGCTTAACTGTAAAATGTCTCAATTAATTGCTTAATCTAATTTGATTTTAAATGTCATTAATTTCACTGCTTTCATTGTTTAATGTTTGATTTTCTGTACACAAAATGTTACTGACTTTTTTAAAGGTAAATGTGTGTAATCTCAGCTCAAATACATCTCTGACATTCTTTGATTGACCCTTCTTTCAAAGCCAACATCATCGTATTATGAAATATTCTGCAATGACTGACTTGCGAGCACATTAAGGAACAATCATCTCTGGCCCCATCCCTATACCTGCTTTAGTTACGGTAGGAATTGAGAACATTCCCAGGGGGTGTTTTGCGTCCATTTAGTCCCCTTTCTTCCTCTCTGAGAGGTCATACACCCACACGACCAGTTTACATTTCCTCTGTCACAAAAGCAATACACTGCAATTTCCCTGCACGAAATACCCCCTCTGGTCACTACCAACAGAATGACCTTTTCTCTCTGTCTTTCTACCTCCCTCACTTCTTTCTTTCTTTCTCCCTCCTGTGATTTAAACACTGACAATCCATCTTCAAAAAAATATACACACTTATATGTATTTTTTTTTCCTATTACCCCCAATCCCCTCTATCCATACAGGAATGGAGGGTAATCCGCCTGAATGAAACATACAGGGGTTAGAAACAGAAGAAGAAGAGTGTGCACCTAGAAAGCAAAACAGGAGGAATTCATTTTCTGACCTGCATCAGCGTGGATGGGCAACAGGAGCAATTCCCCCTTGACTTCACCCTCTCCTTTCCACACTTCTCCTCTCCTCCCACCTTTTCAACCCTTTTCCTCTATCTTCCCCTGGGTGCCTCCTTTCCTTTCTATAAACCCCCACCATCTCTTCCCCTTCTTTTTTTTTACTCAAATCTTCCATTTCTTTTCCTCTCTCCTCTCCTCCTTACTTCACTTCACTGCAAGTCATCTCCCCTCAACCTGTTTTTCTTTCTATCTGCTCTGTCCCTCTGTAGCCTTCTTGTCTTTTCTTTAGTTTGTTGCCACGTGTGCTGTCCTTCTCTCTTTTTCCTCTTCTGCATCTAGTGGCCATTTCTTTCTTTTCCCTTTCTCCCCATCTGGCCTTTCGCTTCCCTCTTACTTCACTCCCCCCCCATCCCACTCCTCCACCCACATGCACACACGCACACAGAGCCTCGTTCCCTCTCTTACCCTCTCTCAGACTAACACAGGGTCTTTCCGGCCCACTGCCTCTCCTGTTCAAATGTAATAGTGATTTGATGATGGCCTCAGTTCACCGGCCTCACTGTGTGTGTGTGTGTGTGTGTGTGGGGGGGGGGTGCTGTATGTGTGTGTTTCTTCAATTCCTATATCCGGACCCCTCCACTGTAGAAATGTACAGTATGTTGTCTATCTGTGTGCAAATTATTATGTAGAAAACACCCCACCTTATTGAAATACTGTTATAAAAACCAATTAACAAACAAAATAATATGAAAATAAAATTTTGTTGATGTGATCTAATAGTTTCCTGAAAAGAACCATTTTACCCTATTAAAAGACATTATTTCTCATCTTGTTCATTTTCTTTATTTGTTTCTTAATTAATATTTTTCTCAATCAGTTTGTTTCCCAGACCTTTTTGTTATCTGTATCCTGTATCTCTTTATACTATTTTAATGTGCTAAATCTTAATGTATTGTACAGTTCCTTACTCTGTGTTTGGTCACATCTGTGAGTCTTTTTTCTTGATTCACCCACATTCTTTCTCTGTCTATCAGTACTTCTGGTTCCTTTCCATCTTCCTCTCAATAACTGTTTGGCCATTTTATTACTCATTTATCCATCGTGTTTTCGATGTCTCAGGTCAGTTTCTTTTCTCTGTCTCGGTTTCTTGGTCTCTTGAAAAGTAACTAAACTATCTCCTTCTATATGTCTGAAAATGCTGCCTTCATGCTACACTCATGTATTCATCCTCTCAAGATCTATCACCAGACAGCCTACACTCGTGTGCACATTAAATGTGTGTAACAGTAGGTAATGTAATGTAGTTTTTATGTTGTTGATTTCACTTGTGTTTGTCTTAATGTATAAGTGAAGATTTATGTGACTGTTTTTGCACATATATGCTGTATGTCCACATAGACACGTGTGACATGTAGACAGTGCAATGTTTTCACTGTGTCATCTCCTGCAGCCAACCACAATTCAATGCAATATTAAATAAAACATAGATAAAAAGCAGCTTCAACAAACTCCTCGTATAAGTACAACTTACATCACGGAAACAGATAAACAAGTAAACTTTGATAACATCATTATGTGTGTGTGTGTGTGTGTTGTGTGTGTGCAGGTGTTGGCTCTCCCCTCTATGCTAGCGCAGGCATTAAAACACATCAGGAGGCGGAGGGGATATTGACTAGGCCGTGTCTCCCTCACACTTGTGTTTGGTCGGCAGGCAATCTAACAACCGTCAATCACAGAGAGGCGACCCAAGTTGGGAACCATCAAACAGCCTGACTTCTGGTGTCAGTGCTGAGGGGGATCTATTTCAGCGTGACACGCCATCAGCGGCAAATCTAAAGAGGGCTCCATTGTGAGTGTGAGGAAACACACTAGGATACACATATTCATGAATAAGCACCTTTGTGTGCACACACATGCATGCACTGTGCACCCATCTACATGTTCTATTTCAGCTTGATAGAATATTTACATATTATGTATTTTCTACCTGTAAATAATAGTATATGCACAAGAACTGTGATAGTGGAGGCATTCAGTTGATATAGATCGTAGATGATCTATTTTTGTTGATTTTTTTATGATTTAGATACATATGTTTACATATGTAAATTTGTATTATATTTAAATTATTTGTAAATGTACAATCACAACATAATATAATTTTTATGATGTTTAATATATTTTGATTATAAGTTTTGCCCACCATGATGGCAATTAAATAATGTTAATCTTTAAACTAGATTAAAAATCAAGCATCTGTTTTCCTCCTTACCTGTGTTCATAGATTGGTTTGAATGAGACAATAACAAAGCTCCGATGCCCTCCGGAGCTTATGATCATTTGAAATCGATCGATAGAAAATTACTTTTCCACCAGTAATAAAGCATTGCACTTCGCCTAACCTTTGAACTCTTGCCACTGTTGCCCCTGGCTCTTTGTCAGCCAACATGACATTCAGACACATTTAAGTGCTCTAATGCTTTGAATACAATTAAAAGGTTGTTCTGTCTTTTTCCATGAGAATGACATATTGAAATCACGTGGGAGTAAATGCAGTCGATGAAAAATTTAACAAATGTTGCTGTTTACAATACAACAGTAGGTCTCAAACAGTAATGCACTTTGTTTTTTCAACGTGTGGTTTAAAATCATTTTAAGAGTATATTAAAGAGTATATTAAACTGCACCATTGTGCAGAAGGAACACATTTGTCTGTATAAACTCTTTCCATGAGTTATTAACTACCTTTCACACACTGCCTCATGTGAATTCCTTAGGCACTACCACTTTCAAGCCTTATACCTAAGTCATCTGGATACGTATACACTGCTTCCAATTAAACTAACAACATGTCTTGTTAGCATAAAGTATTACTTAAGCAAAGCATATTGATCCTAATTTAAATGTACAACTATATGCATATTGATTATCTGAAAACCATTATCACAACAATTGCTCAAGCAAGGGCATTTCCTATTGTTAATTATTTCTAAGACACAAGATAGTAGGATGGAACAGACCGTAGTGCTATAGCTTAATAATTACGCAGGGGGGTGGGTTGTTGTTGTTGTTGTTGTTGTTGATGATGCACGAAGCAGTGAGTTCTCGTAGTTGAGTTGTTATTTGTGGTTTGTACATACAAGGCAATAAACGGAGAGAGCAAGAGAGAGAGGCTGCATTCCTTACATTAATATAAGTGGGCAAAGTATTGTGGACCACCATCATTGAAAAGTGTCTCAAATGAGGCCAAAAAGTGATTCACAGCCTTGTCTTATCTCTCAAAACACATCTATGTTGTTTGCCTTAAAGTCTCAATCTGTCACCGACATAAATGATTAAAAACTATGCAAAATTAGGATGCTGTAAATGTATATTGTGCAACATTCTCACAATCCCCCCCAAAAAAGTAGCAGGATGCATGCTGGATACCACAGTAAATGAGCAAGCCTCCATCAGGAGTGAATGTTGACAGAATGAGACATTGTACTTTTGAGCCATGAAATTACAGGCTGGTAAGCCCAAGGCAGTCGCCAGGTGTGACTGATGCAATCGGGGCCTGCTTGGACAAACGCAGCAGTGTGCACCAACATTCCTACTTGTCAATCATGTTATAGATCTCCAGGACATAACTCATCACAAGCACCAAAGATGAATGATGAAGTTAATTGATGAATTGTTGTATAAGTGTGCATTACCTCCCAGTTATAAGCCATATAGACAATTTACTTCATACTGTATGTGCTTGCTTTCCTAGTTCCTCAAACCAAATCAAATAAATACAAAGTTGCAAAAGGTTATTTCATTACCACATAACTATTTATTTTATCACTGGTCAACTTTAAATTCATGGCAGTTGCAACTATTTTATTTTACTTGATAGATTTTTCTGTCCTGCTCCACTGTTATCCTCGAAAATAGATTTACTACAGAGACATGACTGGGGACTTCTATAATGACTGCGACTGTAATCCTTTTGGGTACACACTGGTTTGGCCTCTTATGTGTACTTGTATTGGCTTGGGCTCTGTGCTACACTGACAATTACAGAAAGAAGTGAATTATAAATATTGTAACCCCTACAGAAAACATAATACCAGAGTCTATTTTCCTTACCCCCATTCTAATAATATAATTGTTGAGAACAGGTCTGGTATTCACAATTCTGATTCCCACTAATTGCAACTTAATTCCACTGAGCAAGTTTTATTTTGAGCTTGAACAGGGGGTGGTCTCAGTGGAGAGGTAACTGTGCTGTTCTTTACTGTACTGTCACAATTACAGTGACTCAAAGCCACTGTGTGGGGGCCTTTAAAATTCTCCTTCTCTGGTTCTCACACCTGTCCTCAGGGCCCCAAGATTTATGTCTCTGTCCTGCCGGTGAACCGCTGTGGGCCTCACTTACAATACTACTGTCTTCTCCTTTGTGGCGTATGCTTGTGGGTGGGTATGAGAATGAATGTATGTGAATGCTTGTAACACTATTGGGGGTCCCATATTGCGACAGGTAAACTTTTCAATTGGCTAACAATGAACTCTATGGTCTAACTAACAATGTACAACTCTCTTCTATTTGGCATTTTGCTCCCTGGCCAGAAAACACAAAGATATTTTCAAAAATGTCAAATAATTTGATTGTGCATGCACAGTTGTGAGCTTGTCAAATAAACTATGACCCAAACTGCTCAGACTTTGCTCAGTGAAAGAGTTTTGTGATGATGAAATTAGCATCTGTAAAAACAATCTGCAAATCAGCATTTTACACTTCAAGAGGAGGAATAGGAGAAAACTTAGCCATACCCGTGGTGACATTTCTGACAAGTGACAATGTCCAGTGTATAGCACAAAAATGATCGTGATTAGAATAAAATCAACAAAAAGGGGGGAAAATGAAATTTTCTCTTTGCTTGTTAAAATACAATTGTCTACCTTCCCTGACTGCAATCTGTGTTCAAACTTGGCTATCGCCCTCTTTAGTAGAGTGGAAAACAATGGCCACTATAGTGTGTTCTCCAAACGCCAGCAACAATTAGAGTCATCTTTTCTGCGAGCTTCTGTGACACTTTCCTGATGGTGATAATATGCCGTCCTCATAAATATTATGGGCTCTTAAAGGACCCACAGGACACTGCTTAAATTCATCTGAAATATGCATAATGTTTCATGTCTCTCCTACAGTGAGAAGTGAGATAAGAGAGTCATGTCCTATATAGCATCGTGCCACCAGCTCATTTAGGCTCACATACAGCGTTGAATATGATGTACATCAAGTATTATTGATTGCTTTAGCTGCATTTTTTTTCATTAAAATTAAATATAGTTAGTTTTTTTTTATTTAGGCTATTTGCTCATTTAAGCAAAAATATTGTATGCTTAAAAAACTATTAATCCAGGTGAAACATCATTTAAAAATATAATATAGATGAACTAGCCAAAAATCAGCAAACCAAACTCATGTCCAATATTTCCAATGATGGGAAAGTGAATAAAGTTGCATTGCTCATCAAAGCAGAAGGAAAGCAATCACATAGATCCCAGGCTATCGAGGAACAGAGTTGAGAGAGGAAATATTGAGCTTTAAACGGTAGCTTTTAAAAGGTAAATGGAGTCAAAATGCTTCAACCAATAAATTTGCCCCCAGAGACAAGAGGAAAAGCATAGCGGGCAGAATAATACATGTGGGTGAGGGGGTAATGAATTGGAAGGGATGCAGAAATTGTGCAGTGCTGAGCATTGCCCTTTGAAATGGATGGGGAGTTTCCAGAAAATACCACTCAGATGCCCTCCAAAGCATCTTCGTCCATGAGAGATGACTCTCCAGCAGCTGATTCTGATGTTAGGACTCATTTTAGTATTCATTTTAGATATGTACATTGGTTTATGCCAACATTAAGCTTTGGCACATTCTTGAGCTAAATATTTTCTAGGAGGAGTGAGGTGAAAGAGGCCGACTTTACAGCCATCTGTCCTACAGTAGGAGCTTCTGGCTGTGCTCAGGGCTCTTTTATTTTAAACCCATTTATTGGATTTCCCTTAAATTGCTGTCTTTTAGGCTAGTATTGTTCTTGGGACTGTTTTTTGCAAAGCGAGAACATTATTTGTGTTCTCTGCCAGTCTAATTAAGCTATTTGTTAATTTGAAAAGACTAAAGTGATGCTACATTTTTAGCTAAGTTAAGAACCTCACTTGTTCTGTTCGAGGTTGAGGATGGTGCTGCTTAATTTCTGCTTCCCTTTCCCCTCCATCGTGCAAGTTAAAGAGAAGAAAAATTCAAATGTTTACCTCTTGTGCACGCTCTGGCTTTGTGGAATGCACAGCATCATTGTGATTCTCACAGCAGCTGTTCCTCTGCCATGGCAACTGTCAAGCCCCTGTGACAGTATAGCTCAGTCTTTGGCTAGATGGAAGCATTTCAAAGCCTGTGAGTTAGAATACAACTGCAGCACTTTTCACGACGAGCATTGAACAGTGAAACTGTAGTTTACTGTGCATGCTGTTCTTTGACGTGTTAATTTGCTTCCGACTGGATTATTTCCATATCCTCTGAAGGTGAGATACCTACTTAGATCAAGCACTTGGAACCCTCATAAAAACTTGAAACCTTATTTGGCCACTTCTGTGTTCCCCCATCAGCTATGTAGAAGTTCTGGTATAGTAGTTTGGTTCTCAGGCCACATAGTGCTGTCTTGGATACATGCTTACAAGACTCATGAAGTGTGGTGCTTCATGACCATTCAGGGAAAGCATGTGTTCTGAGGCTCAGGCCTGCCTCAGAATCTAACGGGCATCATCATCCTTGTACGCAGAGAACCTACAAGGATGTAGTGGTAGACTCACCACCCCATCCACGACCATCATTGTTGTGGTAGGCAGGGGGAGTGGAGTGTTGTAGCATCTTTTGGGGATTGTGGCTCTTACCTTCCCATTCTCATTTAGTAAGTGTCACATTACACAACCTGCATTATATGGCTCCATGAACAATTGCAAAAACCTCTATTTGAAAAACGCATGCATGGTAAACACAATACATCTTTGGTATAGAATATGACATAATATAAAAATTGGAATGCATTATTTTTATAGGACAATAATGAAATGCTATTTTTGTTTGTCGTTTTTATTTTTATTTGTTTGCATCTTTTTTAATTACCCTGATTAGTGCATTTGTCCAAAAGATGTTCATTTGTGGTAGTTTCTATGCATTTTGCTACTTGGAGTAATAGTCCTTGTCCCCTTCACATGAGCTGCTGAGAAAGGATTCCATATCTTACAATTTCACATAGTGCACAGGTTTGACAAGTACTTGTTGTGGATGGCATTCTCTCCTGAGACCCTCTGAACTTCTCTCTCAGTCAACTGATGAAATATTTAGCATTACAATAGCAGCCTCTTTAAGGGAGGAGGGTGTCACTGACTTGGATCCATTGTTGTATTCCTGAGCTGCTATTGTGTGCTTTTGATGTCAATCAGTGATATTTTGAATATACGTTGTCAAGGTCTTTTTGTTATCATGATCATTTCCTGTTGTCACCATTGGATGGATATTAGATTGGCAAGAATCAACTATGGTGTGCCCTTGGATATTTCTATGGCGTGGCAATATAAGCGAACCTGTGATGAAGCTTCCAAGAAGCAGAAGACACACAGGCTCTGGTGCAAGATGTGTAAAAATCTTGCTCTCGGCTGCAAATATGTAAAGGTTGTTGTTGTAATGACAATTTTTTGACAAAAAAAATCAGTGTTTACAGCATGGATTTCCTTGGCAGAATACAATCCAAAAGTGACTTTGGGAATTAAACTTAGCTTTTATTTCCTTTTTTTTTCATCTGGAGTGTTGAAAAATAGATGGAATTGGGGACAGTGCAAGGTGTTGTATTCAATATATGGGCTTTCATGTGATAAATTGAACGTTATTCATATATGAGTGCACACTGTTTTTTGGTTATTCTGGAGAGAAGTTGCTTCTTGCTGCCCAGGGACACTTTTCCTTTTAACTGAGAAGCGGTTGAGGAGAGGTTTAGGAAAGGAGGGGGGTGGGTGGGTGGGGAATCTCTACAGACCTTGATACAATTACTGTGCCTTCCGCACCACTTCTGGCCATGCTCTCGCCGCGCCGCTGGGAATAGAAAGGCCCAGCTATCTGGCAGAAGATTTGGTCAGTCAGGCATCAAATGCAGGGCCCTCTTCTCACACTCTGTGCTGGGGGTGGGCATGCCGGGGGACCTGCATTGTGCATTTTCACACACTTCTCTCAGAGGGGCCACTGGAATCCTTAGCCTTTGGAAGGACAAGTGGATACAGAGAGAGAGAGAGAGCGAGAGAGGCAGAGAAAAACAGATGGAGGGAGAGTGATGTGGTGAACAAGGAGAGGAGATGGACCAAGAGTGAGAAAGACTAAGGGAGGGCGAAGGAAAGAAGGGGGTAAAATAGGTCCAAAGGCTAGACACAGAGCATCAAGGCTGCAGGCAACCTCAAGGAGACAAACAACAGCTCAGCGGACATTGGAATAGTCCTCTCTTTTCCTGTCTTTCTGTCTGTTTTCCTGTCTGTCTGTCTGAGTCGCCCCACCAACACCTCTGTCTGTCTGAAAGGTAGAAAAGGTTTTATTGAGAGGTTGGGAGAGTTGACCCTTTGTGGGTGTGTGACAGTAATGGCCGTGGGCTGTAGGGCTCAGGGTCAGGGTGGAAGCAGGGAAATTTATTTCTCTTCATGCTTTCAGGGCACTATACTTGTTCAAAGACTAATGTCACAAGAACGGTGTAAACCCCCGAGCAACAAATCTCCATCACCAAGCCAGGAGACCCGCTCATTTCCCTCAACTATCTCCACGGAAAATGTGATTGTTTCTCAGATCAGCTCAAACTTTTTTGACACGTAGGGCGAAAGGCCAACATATACTATTTGTCTGTGAGCACTGGGGCAAAAAAGAACAGAAGAGGCAATGGAGTAGTTTGTGGAGCATACAACAGAAAAAATACTGGATGTCACATCACCAACATGCAAATATCTGAAAATATATTCACATTACAAGTATCAGGTATCATTTAGTTACATAAAGCAGCAACAGAAATACTTGCATTTATGGTTTTATCTTAACAAAAACAAATGCCATAGTCTTAATTTAAATTTCAAGATGTAAGAATTAGTGTCTTGAAAAAGACATAAAAAGTAAATATGTTAAAAAGTTAAAAGAAATTAAATGAATGAATAAATTAATTTCCCAAGAAGTTTTTCTTCTCAGAAGCCATTTGATTGTCAGGACAAAACTCACTAGTGCACCTGTCTTTAAGTGGCTGTTCATCTATAGACTAAAACAATCCAATATCACATTTCAGATGTCATGCTTCCCAACGTTGCTTTGGCAGGCCAATATGAAGAAGAATGTCCTGTTTTATCCTTTTGGTAAAAACACATGTTGTTGCATTGTATACACTAATGAAATAAGTTAATAATAAGGGAATAATGTGATACCTTGTCTAACCTGCTGTGTATGTGTCTGTAGGTGTGTAAGTGTGTGTGTGTGTGTGTGTGATGGTGTGTGTGTGTGGGGGGGGTGGTCACTAATGTGGAGATAGGTCTGGCATTACAAGACATGGAAGTGGTCTGTGTCTCTGTTTAGGTGGAAAAAGAAATGGAGAGTACTAAAATGAATTCATGTAACACAGATAAACTATACATTCCAGTTGTCCATTATCAAATAATGCACTGTCACTATAATTGTTATGTCATTTGTTGCAAACATTAAACTTTCAGTAAAAAGTTGTATATGGTATTTTTCTGAGAATGCAGGAGTACCAATCACTAGAAGAAAAAAAAAAGAAAAGGAAATCATTGGAATTTATTGGTCCAATTTAGACAAAAATGCATTGGGTATGCTTTCCATACAAAAACTATGTATTTGATTTTGCAAGGCACTGTTCAAAATAAACCCATCAGACTCCTTCATGTAGATTTGACAATTATGCCCCATGTCTTCCACTATAATTAAATTATTTACAGTTTATAATAGTATCTACAGTGATTATAGGATGTCCACAACAATTTGGCACTTTACATCCCACTTTAAGGTAATATTGCTTTTCTTCATTGCCTCAAAAAGTTGTCATTGAATCACGGCACAAAAAAAACCCCCAATAACCTTAGTATCATTCACATTGGATAAATCTCCGCTACTAACATGCACATCTTTAAAGGGATTATAAAGTCAAACGAAAGACCCCTCTTCTTGAGGTGGGTAGTGTATGAATATTATTATTGTTGTGCATCTCTGTGAAAAAGGGAGCCAACCATCTTTATTGCAGTGTTAAGGCCCAGGTAATGCCTCAGAATAATGCATGATAAGGCAAACATAGGCACTCCTTTCAAAATATTCAAATGTGATCAGCGGTGTGGAAAATAAGGGAACGTGGATGGGTGGAATGACTTTCCTCTTCTCCATAGTCTTTCACAATATTCATATCACCACTCATTTTCTCTTTTACTTTATTCTTCAAAGTGACCCTGACACAGGAGGAACACACAAACTGATGTTTTAAAGGGAACTAATGTTTCTAATTGATGAGAAGTTCTGTTTACATTGTATTAGCCATAGCCATTTTTATCTACTTGTGACCAGTGATAATCCCAACTTTGTGAAACTCTGGAGCTGTAGCATTTATGCCCAAAAGGCAGGTAGCAAAGTAAAGTTTCACCTCATGTTATTCATGTGACTTTGACCACTGGACTTTTTGTGCAATCTGCTGTTAATTCGCTCCAATGTACCAACTCTACAGGCATTAGCTGTAATGTTAGCTAGCTACCAACGTACACGATCATGTGTGTTGTTGCTGTGTGCCTGTGTGATTTTCTCAGAACTCACTAGGAACTTTTCTTCTTAATGTTATTTTCCTTAAGTGTCTTTCCATTTCCCTCTTGTCTCTGTATGTTTATGAAGTAACACAAATTGGAACATTTTCATCTCTCATGGATGTATCTCCGTTTGCACCACCACATCTTTCCATTGAATTGTTATGCATCTACATCTACAATGTACCTTGCATTATGTTGAAAAGAAGGTTTCTTCTGTCTGTGGACTGAATGGACTGAAAATCTGCAGCTAAAATTGTGTAGACCACAGGTGTTGTGTTGTTGTTTTTTATGGGTATCCTGCCTTCTGGCTTGATTAAAGTGATTAGAGCTCATTCACTTATCCCTCACTGGTTTTCATTTCCCTTAATTTTTCTATTACCAAAGTCCATATCCGGGCACTTTTCAAACAAATGAGCTTTCGGTACCACTTTGTCATTGGCTGTATACCAGTCCTATGATTAGAGAATCAAACCCAAACTATGGACCTAACCCAAACATTAACCATCTCTAAGCCCAAATACCTTTTATTTAATGGTACATGTAAGCAGTAAACACAGCTTTGGAATAAGTTTTGTCTCAGATGCTCAAACGTGGGAAGGGGCCAGAGGTCATGGGTGGAATGGAGCCCAGCACCACTCTCTGGCATTACTTTTCATTCATTTTGGTGTAGACGCCGTTATTTTCTATGCAGAAAAGTGCTCAACTAAAGGGAATCAAATATTTAATTATGAAGTGCAAATTTATGTGGCCCAAATCCCTGACATTTTGGAGCACAACGAAGACAACAGAATAAAGAAGAAAGACAGAATTAGACTGCTGGGAAGGAGCAACCCACTCAGTGAGTAAGACCTTAATGTAGCGATTCAAGTCAGGGAATGCTACAGACGAGCCTGGTTGAAAAACCATGTCATGCCCATAGCTGCCACAGTTACTCTTGCATTACCTACCTGCTTTTTATGCAGAACTGCAAAATAAGAGGCACAAAAAGCAACTGCATGTTAAATAGGTATTAAAATTGTATAGTTTTAATACCTTCAGGTAGAGGAAAATATTCAAATGCATCCATTCCCTTGTTCTCGTTTTGAGTGATTGAAGGAACTTGTGATTGGGTTTCCACATTGTGCTCCCATCTGCACATGCCAGCCCTTATCTGCCTTGATATTAACATGGCTCTTTCATTAGAAACCCAGCCCATTTTCTGGTTTATGGGTAAAATAAGATGCAGAATGAGACAATAAAGTGCATTTGTGTTTCAGTGGATGCATTATGAATAAATAATTGTAAGTGCCTGCCTAGGCCGTGTCGTCTTCAGGAAGATAATCACTGCCTATAACACGTTCTCTGCCCCTTAACGCAGCTACGCTCAATGTACTAGTTCTATTATGTAGGTGCATATTGAAAGAGGATCATGACTTTATAATACCCATGTGCATCAGGGGGACTAACAAATGGAAAGATGGTTGAAGGAAACAGATGGAAACAGGTCATTTCTAGAATTCTTTCTGTGGTTATTTCTAGACAAAGAGAAGGAGAAAAAATGAAGGAGAGAGAAATGTCAGCAGGGCAGAGACAGCAAGGCACTCAAGTTACAACCATGTCTTAAGAAGTGTACCAACATTACTTTCTGAGCTTATTTTCAAGGCTGAATTTGGAGTTTGATTTATTTCACTCAACTACTTGTCCACGACACTTGGACACATCATGCTGAGGTCCTGTCAGATTCAAGTACAGGGAAAGTATGCTAAAATCACATCTGCTATCGGTTTACCTGCAGCAAGGATTTGACATTATGTTAAATGTTGTATCTGAGGTCTAATACCAAGCTGTAACATTTTGATTATTGGTTACATAGCAGATCTCCATGGCATGTTGCAGTGATTGGTTTGAATGAAAACTGGCACTCTGGTAGGACCCCCTTGTTTAAACCGTGCTATATCCATCAAAACAGCAGCCCAGGCTGGTACAACAATGTATGTATTAATATGTAAGAAAATGTTCCTTGCAAATTTTAGATGTTGAAATTGTATTCAGTAAATGGTGGCTGCACATGGCTACAGCTGGGTTGGCTGCACTGGTGGTGGTCGCAGGTGTCGGGGGAGTCGAGGGAGTCAATGGTCTGGTCTGCGGTCTGTCCTGACAGAGAGAGCAGCGACCTGGCCCCTGTGTGTGTGTGTGTGTGTGTGTGCGCGTGTGTGTGTGTGCACGCACACACGCATCACACTGCAATCAGTGTCGTTCCAGTGTCTGACATGATGGGTCTGCCGTTGGTGACACACACACGCACACACACAGGATGGGACACATTCAGGCAGAAAGGTGATTGACAAGTCTCATTCTTTTGCCGGCCAGCCTGTTTGCATTTCCCCTCCTAAATAAGAACAGCGAAAATAAAGCAACATTGTAAACAGATATGATAAGTTTCCATAAGCTTCATAAGATAAGCTAAATAAAAAAGTTGCAATTAAACAAAAGAGCTTGGCTAGTAGATTTGTCCCAGATATAAAGTCACTGACGCTGTCTGCTTCTGTAACCTGCAACCTATAGTTTTATAATATGCTGCAGATGAAAAGGAGTCTGGTATGATTTACACACAGAAACAGAGACAATATTGTTTCCAGCAAGAATGTGTTTCAGCAGCTGGAATAAAGTGACACTAAAAGTTATACATACACATATATATACTTATAAAAGCATTCCCTTTTAAATTACCTTGAAATAACTCCTATATTACACACTCAGAATAAGAACACCCTCGTTAAGCACAGTCATTTGACACACAAATAAAAGTTTATATTAAAGGAATAGAAAATGTTTACAGAGATACTTTACATTAAAAGATACAATACACGTACAGACTGTACAGTAAGATAATATGTCGGTTTTTAAAAGGGAATTTAGTTTGGCCCTGTTTCATACACACGTTGTTGACACTCCTCTTACTGTCCTCTTACAATCTCTTCCATGATTTGTCTCCTTATTTGCAGGTTCCTTGGTTAGTTAGTGTGCTGCAGCTTCTTGTTTCACATCAAAGGATGCATGGATAAAACAGAGGCAAACAGCCATTAATATTATTAGTTTATGTTATTTATGTGATTAATTGTTGTTAATGTATTTTGTAGGTTTCTGGTGGGCTTCTCATTATGGGCTGAGGGTGGTTAGTTTAGTCAGCACACATTTCCTTTGCTTTTTTGGTGGATTAGGGGTTCAAGAGTCCATCGTGTGGTTTCAATTTAGTTTTGAAGTGGCCCTAAAACGTTTTCTTTGCTGAATTGAATTTTATTTTGGTAATTATTATCTTTTCTTTTTTTCCCAATTCGTCCAGCCACTGGACATTTTATTGTAATATAATGTATGTTCTGTGCCCAGGAAATGTTACAATTAAGGAGCCCTTAACAGGTTTATTATGTTAGCATATGAGAAAGTGTCAGCCACCGCTGTTGCTCCGAATGCACATATGCATAATCTGAATAAATACATTTACATTACATTTAGGCATTTAGCAGACACTTTTATCCAAAGCGACTTCCAAATAAGAGCAGCAAAAATAAATAAGTAAATACATTTTTACTACTACATTTACACATTTAATGGTGTATGAAGGGGATATTCCCTTGCATTCCACATTTAAATGACAGGAATGACCACAGAGGAGCAGGTGCCAATGCCAATGTTACAAGACATTTGATTGTTTTCACCCGTATCCTAGACTGTGTAATGGGCAGACATACATACTGAGTCCAAGAACACAACCAGTGAACAAGGGGCCAACACCAAGATTTACAAGACACATCGGGTTCACATTTTTGGGGCTTGAGAGTCTATATACAGTATTTCAGTGTTTCAGTTCCTGGTCAGTTGCTAAGGGAACACCTGCAGATAGCTAGTTAACTAAGTGCAGCGAAGATGCTCCCGTTGTGGTGATCAATTATGGATGAGTCGAGAGAACTTTGACATGTTAAACCACTTAGAGAGGCTGGAGAGGAAGAACAGCAAGAGAGATAGGAGTGAGAGGACGACTAAGAAAGAGAAGCTTGGATAGACTCATCTCAGTCATATTACCGTGGTATTGTTAAAAACTAGTCCACTTCCATTGGATTTCACAACCTTTGCTGCACACCCTGCTTGGGATAATATGTGAGGGATAGTGGGCATGCTGTCGTCAGGGGTCTTAATGCTGCACAATGTGGTATTTGGATTTCCACCTTCATAATGTGCTTAATGCAGTATGCATGAAAGCTACTCTACCAAACTGCATGTTGTCAGAGTGACTAAGAAGTTGCCTTGAAAAGTTGTGTGACATACACTACCGTTCAAAAGTTTGGGGTCACATTGAAATGTCCTTATTTTTGAAGGAAAAGCACTGTACTTTTCAATGAAGATGACTTTAAACTAGTCTTAACTTTAAAGAAAT